>JAFLJL010001489.1:0-29637 GCA_018398815.1 Conus ventricosus | reverse complement strand
ATTTCGACAAAACAAAAATCTTTTCTTTTAAAGACGGTTAAAGCCTAAATGAAAAATTTTTAAAAAAAAAAAAAAGGTTCCTTTTTCCAATTTTCTTTCCCAAAACCATGTAATACGACCAACCTATTGTTTCAGATAAAACAACCCAACCCCCCAGCCTACGACATTGATTTTATATGCAAACAAGACTCATCAACATTAACACGCACTAACGGAAGGTGGAAAAAAATAAACCCTCAGGGAGCCCCAAACGTGAACAGTCCCGACATAATACACTTTTCGAACGCAGTACTGGGCTAGTTTTTATTACGTTCGACACTGTTTATTTTCAAAAAGATTTTTTGAACAATGAGCGGTCGTGCTCCTTGCTCTAATGATCCCGAAAAGGCTTTAGCGCAGGCCCTTTTTAGCTCCTTTTTAAATTTTCGTAGTTTAAAAATTTGTCACTTCAAAGGAAAAAAAAATTAGCATCGCTCTCCGCTAACGAACAAGTTTTCTCAACCCCGTAATCCAGTTAAACCTAATTCATTTTTTCGTTTTCCCTTTGCTGTTGTTTGGGCCTTGGTTTTGTAAGTTTTTTTTTGGTTTTTATCATTTGTGCGCTCTTTGGGGTTCGTTTAAGCAACTTAAAAAGGATAGCGGGGAACAGGCCAGCAGACTAAAAAGTGCCAACATCCAATGAGGAAGAAACACGTTTGCCGAAAGGGAGGGAAAAAGGAAAAAAAGAATATCTTCAATAAGCATAGGTTTTTGTTGTTTTTTGAAAGCCCTATTGTTTATTTTCAACGATGGTTCACTGTCGTGTCTTTGGCTTCTTTGGTCTCTAAAAAAAGGCGACAACTACGGATGTAAATCTGTTGATCATTCCATGGAACGTTACCGTTCAAAACGAAGTTCTTTTCCTATTTTGTAAGAAAAAGGGGGAGCAGTCGAAGTCTCGAAGAAACTGCTGGGGAAAAAAACGATTCTTTTTCAATAAGCAAAGCCTAAAAACAGTACAAGATATTTTTTTAAATTCCAAAATTTTTCGAATCAAAAAAGGGGTTCCCTTTTTAATAGAGAAAATTTTCTTCAAACCGCACTAAAAAAGGGGGCTCAATATAAAATTTTTGACCACACTTATAAGGGAAACTCAAAGTGTCATTATTAAGACAACCAAAGCACAAAGGGTTTGAATACGCCTTTTCGGCATTTCTTTCAAAAAAAAAAGACTTTACCCCCATGCACCAACTTCGGATCCACAATGCAATGATCTCTGCATTTTTTTTTCAACAACTAGCGAAAGAGTTCAATTACTGGGGGAGGTATTTCCCAATTTTTGTTATCAACTACACTGGAGCTACACTTTTCCCGCCCCCACAAAACAGGAATTTGAGAGGCGAAAGAGAATTGAAAATCATACTTTCTGATAGATTTTTATCTCGTGAGATTAAAGTGCTTATTAATTAAATTATTAAATACCCTTGAAGCCGCGTCTATACGGAAATAAATTCCGGATAGACGCGGCATTCAGGGGGATTTAGATAATTTAATGTAATAAGCACTTTTATCCACGAGATAAAACTCTATCAGAAAGTATGATTTTTCAAATCTCTTCGCCTCTCATATTCAGTTTTGTTGGAAAGTGTAGCTCCAGTGTAGTTGATAACATTAAATCTGGAGAAATCCTCCAGTAATTGAACATCATTCGCTGAGTTTTCGTTGAAAAAAGATGCAGACGCATCATTGACATTGTGGATCCAGATAGTTGGTGCATGGCGGGTAATGTCTTATTTATTTGAAAGAAACTGCGAAAAGCGCTGTATTCAAACGCACTCTGTGCGTTGGATTGTCTATATAATCGACATCTTTGAGCTTATCACTTATAAGTGTGGTCAACCTAGTTTATATTGAGCGCCTTTTTTAGTAGTGAGTTTGAAGAACTTGTTCTCTATTAAAGAAGGGAGCCCATTTTGTATTCGTATATTTGGTAATATTAAATATATCTGTACTGTCTTAGGCTTTGCTTATTGAAAGAATCGTATTTTTCCAGCAGTGCTTCGATGCTCTTCGACTGCTCTCCCCCTTTTCTTACAAAAATAGGAAATAGAACTTCGGTTTAGAACGGTAACTGTTCTTACTGAATGATCAAACATGATCAAATCCGTAGTTGTCGCCTTTCTTATGAGACACAAGAAGGGGCCAAACGACCACAGACAGAGTAACACAATCGTTGAAATAAACAATAGGGCTTTCATACAAACAACAAAAAACCATATGCTTATTGTAAGATATTCTTTTTTCATTTTTTTACCCTCCTTTACGGCAATTCGTGTTTCTTCCTCCCCAGATGAGCATGTTGGAACTTTTAGTCTGCTGGCCTTGTTCCGCTGCATATACCTTTTAAGTTGCTTAAACGCAACCACCCTAAGAGCGACACAAATGATAAACCAAAAAGCTTACACAAACCAATGCCAAATTCAACAGCAAAGGAATTACGAAAAAATGAATTTAGGTTTAAAACTGGATTTCACGGTTGTTGAGAAGCTTGTTCGTTAGCGGAGATGCGTTAATAGCTAATCTGTTTTCACGTTTGAGGTGACCAAATTTTGTAAGCATACGTCAAATTAGAACGGAGCATAAAAAGGTCCATGCGCTAAAGCGTTTTCGGGCATACATTAGCAGCATAGGGAGCATCGGTACCGCTCATTGTTCAATAAATCTTTCGAAGTAATCAGGGTCGAAGCAGTTATAAGACTAGCCTCAGTATGCGTTCGAATAAGTGTATATATGTCGGACTCGTTCACCGATTTGGGACTCTGACGGGGTTATTTTATTCCCCATCCTTCACGTTAGGGGTGTTAATGTTGATGCGTGCTTGTTTGCATATCAAAATCAACTGTCGTTAGGATGGTGGTCTGGTTGCCTTCTATCGAAGCAATAGGTTGGGTCGCTATGTACATGGTTGGATGAAAAATTGAAGAGGAAACATTTGGTAGTTTCTTAGGCTAAGCCTGAATAAGAGAGATTGTTGTCGTTCGTTTTGCCAATGTCCTTAATTCCTGTGCATGTGTACGTACCGAAGTCTTCAGGGACTGTACGTTACGGAATATTCAAGTACGAAAGTGTTGAGAGTGATTTACGAAACCTCTAGTCAAAATGTTATACTTCGAGTCATTTCTGATGTGCTTTGCACGAAATTCCCATATAGCTTGCCGGTGGGTAAAGGATAAGCTTCAATGACACATGTCAAGGTGATCATTGACACATACCAGGGTGAAACACTTTATAGTCGGCGATCTGGTTGAAGAGCTACAAGGCGGATACTCAACTTTTTAAATTTCCCTTCTCTTGCGAGCATTGGGAAGAAAACCATTCCCTGTGCATGCACTCATAGCTGCCAGAGACCCGTCTGGTAATGTTCTCAGTATAAATTCTTAAGTGCTGACCCCTCTTTAAAAATAGACAGTTAGTTGTTACCGCCTACAAACTGGAGATGGTGCTTTGTGGGCAAAATGGTATCAGGTAATGGATTTCATAGCCGTACAGTTAAGCACCGCTGTTGATCCCTGTAAAACATTTAATGGACTCCATCTTGCTTATTGGGAATGACCTTGGTTCGGAAAATAGGATATTCAGATACACTGGACGCCGCAGATAGGTATTTTCCATGTCTAAACATCACAGGTATTGTTCGTGATCTAGAAACTCACATTCTTCAGCACAAGATTTATCACCCTCACTACTATCGATGCTGATTCGATTGTTAACAATCAACCCCTGTTGCTGATAAGTTAAAGTAACATTTTTTGCATGGCCAAGTCACCCGAACCTGTTCATCAAAAGGCATGTTGTATGCAAGACGGGCAAGGTAAAGCCGTTACACCTATAATAATTTCCTGTAATACGTGCAGTTGTAAACTGCAGGCTCCCATGGAGACACCAAGCTTGGTTATGATTCATGTTGTCCTTTTAGTATAACCTTTTCTCTGGAAATCTCTCAGCTACGACTGAGGGAAAAAACGGGTATTCAGTCGCATTATGAAAGGAGAGCGACTCATGAATTCCCTCTTATTCTATTCTCCTCCGGTTTACTGATTATACCAACCATATGTGCGTGAATACCACGTGCATTTATCATGAGACTTTTTTGTGGTTTAGTTATTACAGGTTAGTTTTTTTGAGGCTTTGAATTGAAACTCGTTGACTTGGTGGAGAAGCGTAAACGTTTCAACCACACCATTTCTTTAAAATTCTGGTTAAAGCTCATTTTCTTCTTCATCACTCTCATCATCACTTCGTCTCTTCCATCGCCAAATCGGCGAGTAAAGAACGTTTACCCTCTCTTTTTTCCTGTTTCCCTTTCTTTGCTTGCGCAATGACAATTTCATTTTTTCCACTTGTAACGAAAACCACCCTAATGCCACCACTGAAATTCCCGGCTCATTTTTTGCTTCTTGCAATTTTCCAAAAGCAGCAGTTCATTGCCTTTCCCGTTTCATTTGTTTTAAATTAAGTTTTTAAATTTTTTAGAGGCTTTTTCGTTCAGCTTCCAAAATAAAGCAAAAAAAATGATTTAGCAAGGAAGATTTTACCTTTCCTTGCCTCTTTTTTGGATCGATTTATGTAATGATTGGCTAGTACCAAATTCCGCGTGAATCGGTATCATACGATTCATGTTTGCAGGGATTTCATAGTCACTGAGCATGCTGCATTCAGAATTATGTAGTGCAGTCCAAATCTATCTCTTTAATAAACATATTAACGCAAACAGAAATTTCATAATCGGAGGTATTTCGAGCTTTTCTCGCGGGGATGGTGATTAGGTCATCAATTACTTTTATTAAGCGTTCTTTAAGAACAGAAACTACATCAACCTTCAAATATGTCATATTTGATACTAAATATTTAGAATTTCATTTAAACCGCATTCTACTCAGCGTCCTTTTCTTTACTTGAGGATACAAACAAAGCTCCAAAGTCAAATAGTTGCTCCAAAGTTTCCAACCATGTCTAAATATCCGCCTCGATTAAAGCAACCTGCAGCCTCTTCATGAGGTTATCGTGACTTTCTCAATGAAGAATCTGTATGATCCAGTCGGTTGTCATTAAAGATTGTTGCTGATTAGCAATAACGTTATGTTTTGCGGAAAAAAATTGAATGGTATAATGACTGATCATATCAATGGACACTTTCCTTTTGGTTGCTGTTATCTCGAGGTAGATCATAATAGAACATTTGGTGGTATCCTGCTTTATATTTGTTGCGGGGCTAAATCTACATCGTGTATTTTCGAGGTTTGAAAAGTGTAAAACTTTCTTAGTCTGATTAAACCGGAAAGCAAAGGTCAGTGTTTTGTGCATGTGGCGCACATTTATAGCAATGTAGTTGTTTTTGTAACCTTTAGTTGAAGCGGATAAAAGACCAGTTAATAGTCGAACATTATCAGGTACTATACAAACAGTTACTGTCCTTCAACTGGCGCCAAGCGAAGGCGTAATACAGCTTACAAACAACAATGTCTCACAAAAACATTTTATGTATGATAAATTACAAAGACGAGGCTCATTTTTCATAAAAGACAAGCCAAAAAAGCAAGGAGAAATCGATATCGGTCCAATTTATTTCGCCACTCTAAACAACTGCCTTATGTTTGTTTTAAAAAAACAACCAAATATTTTTTCAAGAAAAGAATACAGTAATTTATATTGCTGTTGGTAGCGCTAATGACAAAAACCCTTTTTAATATCAGCCTCGCCCATTCCCCCCCAGTATATATCGTGACCTAGTTAAACACTCTGTTTAAACTTTCATTAACATCATTAAGCAATAACGCATTGTTTATGCCAGCCTGCTTCTCAGTGGTTGTTTTGAAAGTATGGACTTTTGGCATAGGATCGTTTCTTGCAGCGTCACCTATATAGTTGTTTACAGGCGCTTTCAGCGTATAATTTTTAAACATATAGCTGCCTCTCGAATAAGGAAAAATCTAACGTCACACTGCTGCTGGAGACGAGATCAAACACGGTGCTTTCTTGACATTCCTTCGAAAACATCCACCTGTTTCAGACTCCGTGGCGAGTTTTTAGCAAAATAGTTTTGAGTAACCAATGTCGACAGTGTTATAGGGACTTTTATTGTTCAATGAGTAACTCGCGCGGAAGCAAGAAAATCCATAATTCAGTAATGATTAAAGCTATAAACTAGCCTGTAATCGATACGCAATTGAATGAAAAATGGCCGTTGCTGCCAGAGAGGTCCATAAACCTGCCTACCCTGAGGTCGAGAACAACACTGAAGTATATACAGAATTTTGATTTTTCAGCTCCCGATCCAAGAGGATCATCAGTTTCTCTTTGATTGAATAGAACGTTGTGTTTGCCGCCCATCACAAACATCTTTAATGATTATTTCCAATTCTCCGTTAAGACTTGTTCAAGACGTGACACGCAAATTCCTGTTTATTTCGGAAAGCAGATTTCATCAGGGACACTGAGGCTAATGCCTTTTCAAATGGTTTACTAAGCTATTTGATCACTTGATTTTAGGGGATGCGTTGAAATCTCGAATGTTCTTTATCTTCACCAAAGTTTGTACTGCGTTGCCGTAAGGGCCTATCTGAGCACCCATCAGAGGATTAAAAATATTCATTGTAGTAAACAGGTTTCATTTTATAACGAAGGTTTGATCAGATGGTGATAGGTCTGGGAAAATAATTTGCACTTTTGCACACGGATCAACGCATAGGCTTTTCTGTTTTTTAGGATGAAGGTATCGTTTATCAAACAATCAGCGATAGTTTTTTGATCTAAATGCTTATTGAGTCCACACCATAGACGGCCCACACCTCAATTGGAGAAACTCTTATTGACTCGAATTTTCTTCCATTCTCGAAGTGAAATAAAACCCTTCGATTGTAATTCGCTGTCTTCTGCCTAGCTGTGCTGCTTTTTCTTCCTTCGTTGGTAGACGGGTCTGTAGAAGCAAAGAAGTAGTTGGATTGTTGTTCGTTTTCTGGCGTGAAAGCAGGACATTGGACGATTATGGCTGGCAGTGTTGTTGCACATATATCCATAAAGATTTCTATTTGTGTACTGGCCCTATAGATTGCCATCTGTCTTCTTCAGTCTGATTCGACTTTTACGGAGGCATGTTCCTTGAATAACATCGTTTCGTTGTGTATTGTTATAATGTTCGCATTTCCATTTCAAGTGTGAATGGTTTGAAACGGATACAACTGAAGGATATACAAGATGACTTGTGTCTTGTAACATTTGATGGCCTGTGACATTTCTTGTGAATAAATGCTTGAGTTTTTTTTGAAAAGCATGAGAATCATCCGTTTTAAAATTCTCTCATAAGAGTACACCAACGCTGAGTTTTCGCGTTGAAATGAAAGGTCCGCTGCTAGATAGCAGAGTCAAAACACTTCTGCTGTGCGAATATTATCACGAACAGCAAAGTGATAATACATGTTCGGAGGGAAAATCCTTGTCGGTCATCATCCTCTTATTTCATTTGTTATATCTTGATCCAAAACTCTCCAACCTGCACAGGAGTTTACACTCTCTGGAGCAAATACTTCGTGCAACACTTCTAGCAGGTAGATTTTCCGCATCTTTAGAAGAGTGTCCTGTAATTAAAGTAATATTTCTCTTCTTCTCTCACAGGACCCAACGCAATTCATCCAATTTTCCTTCCATTAGATGTATTACGATGGCTTCAAGCATTGACGTTACAGGACTGCGCGCTTTTTTCGTCCTCATTAAACCAAACACATGATCTAGTTTAAATACTGTGACCGGGCTTCTGATTGTTTTATTCGCAAACTGTATTTTCTTCAAAACATGGCTTCACAAACCGATCTTGCCCGCTACCGTTTTTGACAACATTCACTACCATCTCCTTACGACGATTGCGGGAAGATGATGTTCACATAAATACATAGCAGTTATTTACTGAAGTTTCAAAATACGCTTGGAAGTATGACTTCCATCCCTTTCCATAATGGTATTTTGGAATATAGTAGGAATTTGGTCCTTCATAACGTCCAGAGTCAACCGGAGCGAGCCTGTAAATCGCCCAGCAATACTTCGGGTTCCTGCACCCGTACATATATTTCACGCACGCTTGAGACAAACAAATTTTTATCCAACAAAACACTTTTCATGTGGTACCTTTTAACGATCCTCTTGATTCGATGCCTAAACCGTTCTGTATTCATGATGACGACTTTTTGTATTTCCAAACGTTACGTATAAGACTATGTTTTCTCTCGCGCCTTCGAGTCAAAGAAGTGAAAGAATGGCCTTCTTGCCCTGTTTATATATGTGAGGACCACTGGGATTGTATGTCCCTTATACTTTTAAAGTCAGAGGGGAGGATCATGGAATCTGTTGGCTCAACATCGCGATTGGTTTGACATATTTTCCTTTCGCTTTATTCTCTTCCTTTAACTTTAGTCACCTGGTTTGCGCAAAATTTTCCACAATGTTCTTGATACAACTTCCCTTAATGAATACTGGCCTACTATAAATTGTTATTTTGATCATTGTAGAATATACTTCGTCCGTGTAGGTCCTTGCAAATCAACATTTTGTATAAATTCGTTTCGTCCACTTTGCCGGGCAGGATTGGTAAAACCGTGTATACAAAGATAAGTCTGGTTGATGGTTACAGAGTTGCTGAAAGGAAACCCATAGCTTTTTTGTCATTTTTCTTGCTGTTCTGAACCTTCCTCAGTATTCTCATCATTATATATCATTATTAACGTACCACTTCAAGCCATAACAAAACTGGGGACAACGAATTAGCATAGATATTTACAGTCTTAGGAATCAGCAAAGACTTAAAAAAACTGAATAATTGGGGTGTATTTTACAACGTACACACATTCATTGTCCGTGTGGCCCTTTGGGATTAAGCCATAGCAAGTACTGAATGAATGCTATTATTACTCTTGTAGATTTTTTTCACACGGCTTTACAGGTCAATAGGATATACAAATTTTTAACAAATTGCACAAATAATGATCCTCGGGTGGGAAAAACCCCCAGAGATAGTCAAAAATATTTCAGGGTCTTCCCTTCAACTACTTCTTTAAAAGAACGTCGATGGATAGCGAAGTATTTGATTTGACACTATCTTCTTCGTCGTCACTATGTTTTTCTTTCAAAGCCATTTTTGTGTGCCTGAACCCTTAGTTTCATTCGTTAATGAGGCATTAGAAAGCTGTTAAAGCTTTAAATGAAATGTCTTTCTGTTGTGGTAATAGTAAAGAGAAGATTGTTTTTTCTTTGTGGGTTTTCTTAACAAAAAAAACAACTTTCTTCCCTGCAAATCCGTCGAGTAGCTCTCGATTTCAAAGTGATTATGTCTTCTTAACCATTCATGCCAGATTATTCAGTTCCACATATTAATGAGGCATTTTAAAATTGAAGAATTAAAGTGAATGAAATGTTTCGTACGTCATCATGGGGGTCATGAGTAAAGAAAAAAAAAGAAAGAATGTTTTATGTTTCTTTTATCAAAACTTTTTTTCTACAAATCTGTATCAATGGCTTTTGATTATTTTTCCCTGCTGGACTGTCGCTGTGTGGGTTTACATGCATGTGCATTTACATCATGCATATTTCACCCTTTGAACAAAAGATCCGCTTTTTTTTTAAATATTCCTCCATGTAGTTATCATTTGAGCTAAATTTTCACACCGTTTTTCCAATTGTGGCAAGCACTTGTGCAAGGATTACCCTGTTTTTGACATTTTAATTTCCAATGTTTGGTAAACATCCAGAGGTGCATAAAGCATCCCTTTATTTTGGAAAGAGGATGGAAACAGTATTGGCGCACCTTCTAGCACGATGACATTTTACGTGACATGGAATTTTCTTTTATAACAAATACATGATTCTTTTAAGAAAACTGCAAGACTTTACAAGAGCAAAACACTCTTTAAACGGTTCATGGTCTGATTTTCACACATTTTTCCTCTATGGCACTTGGGGTGTGCAGCTTCGTTGGTCTTTTAAAACACGACATTTGAAAGCGGTACAGTTTAATTGGCAGTTGCAATAGCCTTTGAAAACAGGACGCCACATTTTGTTGACTGTCTGTTCGTAATGGTATCGTTTTCTTATTTACAATCGCGACTCTCATGAAGCTATTATCAGTGCATTTAAGTAACTGATTCCTTGTAAATAAGCCTCTATTCTGTCCCTGTTCAACAGCAACTTTATACACAAACAGTATCATCTTCTTCGCGTTTCTTTTTTATCAACAAACAACTGCAATTAAATTGCGCTTGATCAGATCGGAAACGGTCATGCCTCGAAAGAAACAATTAACACATTAGCCACCTATCTTAAGAGGTCTTTGATTCTCAGGCCGTTTTTTGCATTTTCTTGCTTGTCGCCCTAAAATTTTCTTTGCGGCATATTTCCAGGTTCAGTATACGATCCTCTGCCCGTTTCCCCTCCCGGCACACACTCCACCAGAAAAAGCACATTAACTCTTGTGAACGAACAATCACATTTTTCACACATGTCAGTGCAGCCTCCAAACATACTACACAGCATTCGTCTTCCTCCTCCTCTTCTGGAGGAGGAGTTATTTTTGAGACAATTATACCTGATTGGTTTTCTGGAGACGTCAAAGGTAGTTAATGTAGCCTTCTGTGTCTGGCAGTGGGATAGAGGCCGTTGCATCACCCTTCCAAAAACATAGCTTCAAAAGGAGACATTCGAATACCCGAATGAAAGGAGGAGGTTTTTGGCCATAGTATCCATATATATCAACTGAGACAGTATCTTCTTTCAGTCTCTCATATAACTTTGTTATATCCGTCTTTACTTGTTTATTCGCGCGCTCCATGAACCTTGTGACTGAGAATGGCGAGGTCGGCCTCGTTTATGTTCTATGTTGGGATAAATTGACAATAGTAGCAACCCCTTGTTAACAAAACTCGCGTCGTTATCCTGTGCAAAATGAGAAGGCGCACCAAAAGTACAGAATATATTACATAAATTGTGGAACGATTCAGATTCATTTTTCGTCTTCAGAGCTCTAGCCTGACCAGAATTAGGTCATATGAATCTTGATAATTTTAAGAGCCACTTGTACCCTCTAGAACTGTGCAGATTTTCTAAATGACGAGTCAACCTGTACCCTGCTATTTACATCTTTTTCAAGGACTGGGGATTAACCCCAATCTGAGGGTTTGGACGTGGTTTACTCTTCCTGGCAGTTTTTACAGAGAAGAGTGATAAATATATTATTGACAGTTCCCTAGTTATATTGGGCATACTGTCTTTTTAAATCTGGAAAAGTCTATCTGTCCAGCGTGTCCGAGAAAGGGTTGTGTAAATTGTGTATTTTTTCAAAAATCTCTTCATTGCGCGAGAAAATATTGAAAACTGATTTGTTACTATCATCCTTTAACTTCGTGATAGCTGGTATCTTCCGGGATCCGCTCCCTGAAAACATCATAAAACTTATCTAACCCAATTTATAATGTTTTGGCTCTTTTCGTATCTTATTTTTTTATGTCTAAGGATGGGTTTCGAATTTTTTATCTTTTTCTGTTGAGACATAGATTCTTTGGTTTTCTTTCTTTGCTTTATCAGCTTCAGAAATTTTCTCAGAAATCGCGGGGGACATCGCCGCACTGGATCCCCTTTCATTTCCTCGATTCGCTGTCCTCGGTATCTTTTTCATAGCTGTAGATATCGTACTTTTCGTCAACGCTGATCGTCGACGGGTTTCTCTTCCTCTGCCGTCTTGGTCATCCATGCCTATGTCGGACGTCTGATTTTCGCTCATTTCCTCCTCTTCTTGATCATGCTAGGCTAGATGGGGAAACTATCAAACATTTCTTCCTCCGTCGATGAATTATCCCATCGTAATGTATCTGAAGACACGGGCTCTCTTCCAGCATCTATCCTCTTGTTCGAATACTTACATGCCTTTTGCTGAAATGCTCTCTGTAGCCATTAGAATCTATCTTTAGTTATCATGGTAATCTAGGAATAAAACATCAGGTTTAAAGGATGATTGGAAATGCTGTATTGTCCAGGATGGAAAACGTCGTTGGATGTCCTTGTTGTATATACTTTTTTTGACTGTGAGAAGCGCTGCAGGTTCCACAGTGGAAAACGAACCATAAGACAGGATGTTAATCGCATTGGATAAAGTGTAGGTTGTTTTTAAATCTTTCTCAAATACCAACAAAATGCGTTCTTCAAATATGAAATTACTTAGGGCTCCTCACTTTCTCAGCTTCAAATTATTCCCTACACATTCTTCATTTCCAGTGCTTTTAATCCCAATGAGACCAAAAGAATCCGTTAAAACAAATCGAAGAGAAAATAGGGAGCGTTTTATTAATATATCATCCACTCAATATGACGAGGTGTTTTTTTTTAAATCATTCCATCTGTGCTTCGTTCAAGAAGAATGGGGATATCTCGACTTGAAATCCCCCAACACCCATTGACAAGGAGCTGAGTCACAAAATGCATTCAAAAATGTAAGCCGTTCTCTCCAAACGCTGTCTAAAAAACTTGCTTGTGGAAAAAATACTGATGCCCATTTTATTGTGGTCATCGTTTTACGTATTATTTATATATTTTCATTCTTTTCAGGCTACATTGTGAGTCGTTTAATAGAGCGACGATGCGCTTTCTACCTCCTCAAGGAAAGTCGATGAGTGAACTTGGTTTCGACTTAGAGTATTAGGATCAAACTAAAAAAAACCGCTGCATCGCATATTTGAAAAAATAAGAAATGCTCAGCAGCAAGTCTACCTTCTGACATTTAGAGATGCTACACCCACGCAGATCTTTGCATTTCTTACATCATAACATTTTCCTACTTTAAGTTGAGGGCCGTGTTTGAAGTGGAAAAAAACGCTTCTCAGTCGAGTAAAATGATGGTAGCACTAATGTAAAACAAGAGAGACTTTGTTTGCCAAAGAGAGGAGTTTACCATAATCACATCCGTTTTGCAGACAAGCGGATTTCTCCATTTCGCTTTAATAGTTCACCAGTGGCTTACTTAACATCTCCTAAACAGACTCCTTTTCATCTTCTGTTATAAAGACATCGTAGGTTGTATTGTCAATTTCTCGAATAATACAGTTGTCTACTTCAAATTTATACAACAAATCATCGCTTCCGGACTCAGCCCGGGACGAAAGCAAAAAGGTCCGGTGTGAGACGGTATTCTAATTTAGCTTCTCGAATTGAATCAGCGGGTATTTCGATGGACACTTTTGGTTTGATATTACGGCACACCATCCTCGTTTTTAGTTGGGCCATACTTTTCCTCAGTCTCAGTAAAGGTTCATCCTTTGGGGAGTTCAGGTATAATTGTCTCCGAGGGGACTTTTTTTCCTGCCGAAGCATTGTAGTTTTTTATGGCCTCGTGTAAATCCTGCTCTAAGAAACAAATCACTTTCAGTTAATTTTGTTACAACGACCCCAAATCGTTTTCGCCGTACTTCTCGCTGATGTCCATAATCATGATTTTATGTTTTGTATTTGTGTATTAAACTTAGATAATTTTCGTGGAAAGACGTGTTTTCCTGTCAATAAAGTATCCATTTCTGGTGTTGTTGTAAAGATGAACCCACACGCGTTTCCTGTTCTTCATGAGGGCCCTCCACGAGTCTCAATCCCCGCTGCAATCATCCCCTTTTGACGTAACGAAACAGTTTGTCCTTGATTTCCGGTAAGAAAGTACGGGCAGTTCTATCTTTTGCGGCGCCATCATCGTTTGTATAAACTATAACCTTGAGCCCGAAAGAAAAAAATCTCAAACCATGTTAGGTTTCTGTTGAGATTGCAGGGGAGGGTAATGTGCTTGTTCAATAGGTTAGGCATTCGGGATGCCTTTGGTGCTATTCGAAATGATGCAACTTTTTGCATTGTGTATTACCAAACTAACACATCCTGTTTGATTCTTCTATTAACAAACAAGAAGGTATTTTTGCAAACCCCAAAAACATGGTAAGCATTTTTTTTACGGATTATTTTTTCATATCAAAACTCAGCACGACCGGGCGCGTTGTGTTGGGCTTTTTGCTTCTATGAATGACATAAGGAACTGTGACAAAGAGGTATAACTTGTGCAACAACCGCATACGAAAATGCCGGTCGTACGAAGATGCAAAGTTCCGGCTTTTCAAGTTATCTGTAATTCCTGTTCGTATAGCGTTTCTGTTCTTTGTTCTTCTTTGGGCAAACCCAGAATTAATAAGTAATTTCTTTCAGGGGAACTTTCTTCCCCACGCCAAAATTAATGATTCAATGGAAGAGAAGGAATCATTTATTGTGAATTGTAACAATTTATAAGAACAAGCTACAATTCTTCAACTGAACGCATACTTTATCGGAAAAAATTAGTAATAGTAAAAAACAGCTGCTCGACTTATTCCTGAATGCAGGATGGAATCGAATAGACTTTTCTGAATAGTTTTATGGTTATAAAATCCCTCGAACCGCAACTTCAATTTTTGCCTTGCACAAAAGACAGTCAGATCTGGTGGCGAGCAAATTTTGTCGCTTTGTTCGAATTGTACCTAAAAAGTATTCTCAAAAGCGCAAGTCCACTTACAACGAACTGTCTTATCAAACATCACACGATTTGTTGCCTGTCATATTCTGGAGAAACGTTGTCACAAAAATAAAGAAATGTATCCCAGTATTACAAAACCTATTTTCAAAGCCCCCCATGCGAAAAAAGCCGGAGAAAATTCCGGCTGTTTCAAGTTCTGCCCAAAACATTGCACACTCGTCAGGAATAGTTTACACGAGTTCGTAGAAGAAAATGATTGATCAAAAAACGGTTGGGTGTGAGGTAAATGTATGGGACGTTAACATGACTCTTTACAATATTTACTTAACATTATCCTTTTTTAATGACGGTTATGAGACCAGTAAACTGTTCAAACTAGACTCCAAGCGATTATACGGTTTTGATCTAAAGTGTGCGGTCGGTTTACTGTCATTCCTCCCTATCTTTAACTTCTTTAGAAGGCATGAGGAATATGTACGAGCGAAAGAGCTACAATATCGTTGTTTCTCTCGCTTCTCCTGCTCAAATGACATGCACGCACGTGTGGGTTGTGCACAACCACAAAAAGTGAAATGGGAAGTATGACAGGAGGGAAGGCGGCAGCGAGTCTTTACTGGGAAAAAAATTCAGTACCCAAATTCCGAATGGAACAAAAATGAACGCTGCATTCTGGGGTCGCCTCTGTTTACTAATGAGCAAGAAAATATAGAGAATATTCGCGAAAAGGTACGTGAAAATTATGGGAAGAAACAATAGTAGAGCCAACAAGTGCAAAGAAACGGATTGCAACCTGAACGACATATTCCATTTGTTTTAGAATCGCTCAGAAAACGATTTATCGTCAATGCCCAGAAAAAAAACTTTCAATGGAGAGTGTGTGGATTAAAGATAATGATTTATTCCAAGTCCTTTGTAAGTCATCACAGGTTATTGTCTATGAAAAAATATCTCTCAAAATGGAGGACTTGGTAAATGACTCAAACGAACCCGTCATCGAGTACGATGCTAGAACTGTCTGCGCAGGAACGTTTTATTACCGCCCTTTGTTCTCGTCACATAGACGATAGATGAAAAGTGCGAATACTTTTTGGACATTTCTTGGAGTCTTGGCACTGTTATGTGTCGCTTCACCCCCAATATGGGATTATCTTCTAATACACAAGTGTCCTTAGAGGATTAGAATGCGCCTTAATACATCTACCTCTTGCATTCTTCCTCACTTTGTGTAACGGAGTTTGAATTATCACACTGTACAATATCTTAGCCAATTGTTCTTTCGACAATAGCGCTTTATCGCAAATTGAGATGATGCTTTAAACTTTTATTATCTCCATATTTTATAACTGTACACCGAAAGTTATTATTTTTACAGTGCGCAGTGCCATTTTAGTTAATTCCATGCTAACACAAATAGGATTTTCCAGTCAAGAATAGGCGTATTAAAAATGTTGTACGGTTTCAAACATCCAGTGTAAAGGACATACCCGACAACCACGCACGGTTCGAGAGGCCTTTCGTAGTTAGAACAAGAGGAAGTCGGGATGGTTCCAAGTTCCGACATCCTTAACCTCTGATTACAAAGATTTATAATCCTTACAATAAACTAGTATTAGAAACTACGCATTTTCTGCTGCCATGATAAAGGTTAATTTTGAAAGCCGAAAAGGAGCGTGTGTTTTTTATGAAGGGGAGAAATGCGACTAGAGGAGGGTCACGTCACTTCGTTGTGTTTTGGTAGATATTACAAGTAGAACACCTTTCATGTTATATCTTATTTAGATAAGCTGAAAACATGCCATGTAAGCGGTGGTGTCGGTCTTCCCTCGAATGTTTCTGTGTATGCTACAAAAACGTGTATTCAAAGAAAACGCTATTAATGTTCGAGAAGGGACAACACTGAAGGGTTTCAAATAAAACGTTTGATGTTATATAATAAATCACAAGTTAAAGGCATTAGACACCGCACATATATATCTTTAGAACTTTCTGTCTCTCGCAAACGTGAGTTCTAATCCAAAACAAATCCTGTTCCATAACCCAAACATAATGGGCAGAGTTCTTTGTTTCTACGGTTTCTAATCGAGCTTTTTTCTCTTGTTTGAGGGTTTTATTTCCCACGAATTCCTTTCTTGTTCGAGGCGCCACCTCAGTCTTACCAGAGCAATCTACAGAAAACAACATTAATGTCATCGAGGTGAGGTAAATCCGTTATTTCGAAGCATTAATTCAGTTTGTTGTCTCGAGTTTGGTCTGTTGTTCTTTTTTAAAGGTTTTTTGTTTTTTTTCATATTTGTCTTTACGGCAAGGTACCACCAGAAACGAATAGGGGGGGAATGGGGGGGGGGGGGTAGCTAGCTTTTTGCGGCTTATCACACACAAAAAAACAAGAAAACCCTCTCAATGCAATGCTAATATATTCATACAGGCTTTTTATCCGGGGACTTATAAATTAATCGCCTTCCTGAACATAAAATAAACATGTTTTCTTTCTTCCTTAAAAAGGAGTTCATCTCTCGAACCACCGAAATAACCTCAGCATCTGTATGATGTGCCGAAAATAGCGAAAATAGCATCCTGCAATGGTGTCAGTCTTTTTTTTCAGATTACGAAAACCTTACAAGAAGAGACAAGTACTACATATGATGTTCGTGAAGAATCTTGGTTAGAAATCGAACCTGTCGAATGGACCCATTAAGCGTGTGATGCAAAACAATTTAATAAAGCGCAACTAAAACTCGTTAGAATGGTACGTAAATAACGTCAGAGCTTTATTTTTCAAAAATGTCGGTTATAAAGCGCACAGTGCATTCTTGACAAAAATGTTTCCATTAAAACAGGGATGATCAGTCTTTTTGAATATACAAGATAAAGGTTGAAACTCTTTCTAATGTTTCGAGTAGTACCGTCAAGAGCATTCACTTTTTTTCCCATAAAAGTGGAGATAGATTTTTTTTGGAAGCTCATCTTCGAATTTTGCAAAGTTCCGCTGGCATTCATTTACACAGGTAATTGCAAAACTGGCATTTCTATCGCCAAAAAGGGTGATCTGACTGTTATTCAGAAGATGATTTGTTTAGCCTCATCAATACAAACTCAACAACGTCATTGGCTATTCAATATTACAAGGGGTCTTCTGCCTCCTCTTGTTCATCTGTTGAAAAATGGTTTCAAAAAAAAACTGATTGCGGCAACAAGCTGTCCGTTTTGTTCAACATTGGACGATTGTTTGGCGGATGGTGCAGTAACTCTTTCTATTAATACCCGGATAATCCTTTTAGCTCCCTTTAAGAGTTCGAACGTTTCCCACCAAGCGTTGGGTAACAATTTCTTCATTCGAATCTTCATCATCTTCCAACTCATGCTGTGGTATGCGTTTTTTCTTATTACACAAACGCCTCATTTTTGTCTGTGGAAATGTTTTGACCAGTTATCTCTGAATATTAGATTCAAAGTCTTTCAAGATTCTCAAATTTCCGATTCTCCACGATGGAGTATCTAAAGCGCCTACATTTACCTGAAACATGAAATCGTTAAATGAGGAGGTGGTTATTTTTATGAGAGCAAAGCTCGGATTCTTCTTCGTTTTTGTTACGTGTTTACTTGAGTAATAAACTCCACACACTTGTTGATAATACAGCTCACTGAAAATTCGCAAGCAGAGGGTTACAAAACATCAACCTTCTTCAAGTGTAGTATGTATCAATCTGGATAACGTTTCCTTCGTTTGAGACAATTCGTGACGAAAATCTTGTATATAACTGGACAAGTCAAACAGGGGCGTATTATCATCAATGTAAACGGTCCTGTGGCTCTGTAATGGTTTTTAATTTCATTTGTTATTACGCACTCGCAAAACTTCGTGTGTACTTTTCCCATTGCCCACTCACAAATGGAGACAATGACGCTGCCATTACAAAAGCTACCCCCGCTAATACCCACAGCCTACCTGAATACGAGGGGTAGGGGCTGTTGATTTTATAGCCTTTTGGACAGAGGTCTATTATCAACACCACCCAGACACCTAAACCCTAAGGACACTATTTTCTATAGATCTTCAAGGAGCCAACATAAAGCTATTTACAAAAAAAATATGGAAAAATTTTGCAGCTACTTACAACAGTTATTTTAAGAGCACTTCTCAAAAACACGTAAAATGACCTCTAACAATAATAACAAAACGTTTTGAACGATCAGCAACGCCTAGGAATCAGACGACTAATTAAAAGCTTTGGTCGTGAAGAAAATCTCACACTCCAAGATATTATACGCTTGAGTTTAAACATTTTTTTTTTTGTACCGCGACCATGCTGTGTGCCCGCTACAGTGCCTCAGAGCTTTAAATTACAAAATTGCGGAGTTAGCCACGTGGCGAGTTCACTTAAGGCGTTTGAAAGGAGGTTGGATACAATGCCTCAGTGAAGACATTGTCAAGATAATGTATATCTATTTTATTTGATAAGCCCTTACAGGCAATGTAATTTTATCGCAGAAACTATAAACAAAAACAATTCAAAACAGCTTGATCCAAAAATTTTGTGATTATACTATATTTTCCGAGACATAAAGAAGGTGTTATACGATTATCTTCAATACATCTCCACCCATCGAAAGTATTCTGGACACATCAAGGAGGAGCACTGAACATCATGGACATCGTTGTTACGCATAAAGAAATCCGCCCCACAGTGATGATCGTTATCTCAATAATAGGCCTCGTCTTTTCCATACTACTTCTGAACTCTTAATGGATCAACAAATCAACCCGACCAGAAAAAAACTTAGCTACAGCTTTTTACTATTGATGGGAAAAGATATTTTTCAAACTCCTTACAAGTTGCCGAGAGCCGGAAAAAACCAGAATTGATCCGCGTCGGACGATGTAATTTCAACGATAGTACGACAATGTGAAGTCTTGACAATGCACGCTTTGCGTAGTGCGTGGACATGTACACCTTTCGATCTAACACTACCAACAAAACAGTGGAAGGAAATCATGGACCTCCTTGAAAAAGTTCTTGCGTATGTTCTCACAGCAATGAGTACCAGCGAATGTTTTGTTTACATCGGCTTGTAATGAAGTTCACTATATTCTCAAACAAAGACAATAATGTCACTCAAAAACGTCATTCATTTCATGTCTCTGTTGCCTAGTCGGACAGGTGGCAACGTTATAAGTCCCACAAGGAAGGGCGTGTACAAAGGGAATTAGTTTTAACAAAAAAATCCCAACACAACCGTTTTGTTGATGCTTTTCATTTTCCTATATTATAGTACACTTTTTTGTTCACTGTTTCATTTTCTTTTCACCAGACACGACCTAGACTTAAAACCTCCACATTTTGATTTTATGCTACCAAACATGCTTATCAATCATCCGTTGTTGTTACTGGAAGCGTTCTCTTCGTTCAGCACATCTATCAGTTCACATATGCTCTGCAGTAAAATACAATAAAAATCTGTGGGATTCCTGACACCACCGTTTAACCGCCCCCCCCTTGAGTGCGTGTTATTAAACTAGATAGCTATTTACAAGAAAATATGTGGAAAGAAGCCTTCAAAAAGCGTATTATTTATCAAACAATTATGGGATTATCGGTTTTAATGATTCCGCTGTACGAAAAGATTGTATTCTCAGTGCTGGAAAGAAATACCGCTCATCGGCTCGAGTATTTGCCAAGTTGTGCTCTCACAAACTTTTCACGATGGAATTGCCGATAGTCCAACAGTGGACCAAGAAGGATGCGATAGCGGTTCAGGCAGCAGAGAAGCCTGAATATGTCGTTTTTTCACGTGCGTACAATCTCGTAATACACCGGGTTGCTGTATTTACTACCAATTTGGGACTCTGTTTGTGGGACATTTTCTACAGAACCTATAAAAACTAAAAGTTCCCAACGAAAAAAAAAACAAAAAAAAAAAAAAGAAACAACTCTTTATTTTTTTCTGGGGTATTACCCCCAACCTTTTTTGGGAATGATTTAAAGGGGGGGGGGGTCCAGCCAAGAATGGGGGGGGGGGGGCCCACCCCGTCGAGGGCAAATTATATTTTAAACGGCGTGGGTTGGGGGGAGGAGGGTGAAAAAACCCCCATTTTAGTTTTGTCGTCACAATGTTTCTAACAACTGGATCGTATCGTTGTTTTCTTCAAAATACCACCTACGCTTACGCAGCCCCCCCCGACGACTTTGTATTTTACCTTTCGCGTGGACCACTTTTCACTAGCAATATTCTGAATTATTACACAAGAGGTTTGGAAAAAATGAATTTACAAGAATGCGGAGAAACACGGTTCGTCATGGTATTTCCGCACCTATGATAAAGGAAACGCACCCGTTTACAATTTTGAAATAGATCCGAATCGGAATAAACTTGCATCACCTCCGACACCCCTCTGTGATCTTGATTCGTAGGCGCTTAATGAAGAGGGAATCTAAGGAGGCTGTTACTGTTCACTTATCTCACGAGTCCCAGAAGCCAAAGAGCATGAAAGAAAAAACCTTGTTTATTTCCTTGATGCACTATTTATCTTCCTTGGCGAAGGTGACCAGGTGTTGATAACACTGCGGGGTACAAGACGGTTTGGCAAAATTCGAACATAACGTAGGAAGGAAGGAGGATCTTCAAAAGCATACCTCTGGGGGGGTTTTGATGCGAGCATTTTAATTATCCTTTTCCACTCCAGGCCTCTGCACTGCTTTATTGTACTTTGCCATACACGAAGTAGACATTTTTGACAGGGCACAATTTTTAGATGACGTCCTCTCAATCGTGGAATGAAAAAAAAAAAATCCGCCTCTTGACGAAGCCCGAGAAAAAACTCAATTGCCTGTGGTGGTGATCCATTTTGGAAAACTCAAATCCGAAAATTCTGAGTTGTTGCACAATTTTTATGCGTCAAAAGAACTCGAATCCACCTGCATGATCTTTGTACAAGTCGTGGCCCCAAAAGGAAATACAGCAATCAAAAGCTTATCAAGGAATGATTGAGAGTAATTTTTTCCGTACTTTTTTCGTCCTGTATGGCATTCGCGATGAAAAGTTTGGAGACAGTTTTGAGGGGGGGGGGGAGAAGTATGCCAATGTTTTAAGAACAGTGAATTGAGGAAGGATCGTCAAATATTTATTTCAGAAACAAAAACTATGAAATATCTGAACTTTTAAGTGCCAAACGAAGAGAACACAACCTCGCACAAATGTTTGAGAAGCTCGCATTGAGAGAGGACAAGCTGTGATGGGACGATCTCCGGATTGAAAAATTAAAACTCCATTTTACCTTGGCTCTTTTTCATCACATGTATCCTAAAATTCCGGACAATGGTGGGATTGGCCCAGATGACGACCTTTACGAGCTGCTTTTGCTAGCCTGGCAACTAAAAAACGAATTCTGGCGACAAACGCTCACCACCTTATTCGGCTACATCCTACTGAGCAAAGTCTAGAGATTTTGAGGGCAGTTATTTACCAAATCTGTAATAACTGAAGGTCAGTTGGCTATTGATCGGATCAACGCATGTGGAAATATCGATAAATTATTTTCTGCACGCCTTTTCAGAGATCCTTTTTGTGAACTTACAGTAGCGGGATTTGGGTGTTGTGGGAACTTTTCGCTCTTAAAGTTACACAAAGTTCAAAGTAAAATATTTCAACATGGTGTTTCCTCACTCTTAAAATTTTAATTACGTTGTGATACGCGCCATTTATCCCCCCCCCAAACTTACAATTTCAGTACTTATAGAAAAGAGAAACCGCAATTCTTGCCTGTGTGTTGTGTATTGGGACTCGTTCCGTACAAAAAACGCTGCCGAACTTCCTCGCCATCTTCGTTGCCGCCATCTTTATTTCGGTGACTCTTTGAAAGGTTCTTTAAAGGCGCCGCCGGTCTAGTATCTGAAGCGTCTATCCGCGCATTTGATTCAGTTGTTAAAAAAATCTTTCAATCATTAAAAAGGCTGGAGTAAAAATGCTTGCGCTGGATCAGGTCGTTCTGGTATTTGGATGCTTGGTTCACAAACATTTTTATGTGACCACTTCAGGCTGATGTTGATGCATCGCAAGCTGAATGGAAATATTTGGTGTTTCCATTTTCACGACCCACTTCCGTTTTTTGCTTCATTTCAGTTTGACAGCATCGCTTCGCGTTTAACCCACAAATGAAGGAAGCGGCGAACGATTTTGAAAACTGCCCAGACGAGCCAGTGTTTTTTTTGCTATACTTAAAGAGCCATTTTAACTAACAATGAACCACCTTCTCTGGCTTCTTTCTACTCGGAAAGAGACAATCCACGATATTGTGGTCGGCCACATGTACAAAAGAACAAACAGACGGTGTCTGACAGGGTTGTTGCAATTTCTTCATTCAGCTGGGCGTTTTGTCACTCGACGCGCTGACCTTATTCGTCAATATTTAACCACACTAACAACAATGGTTATAAGCAGAAAATAGAATGTGATTCCGCTCGGCATATAGACTATGAATCAGCATCCGTTTTACCTGGAAATCCATTTCTATCATCCAACAACTAGGCGGCAGTCTCTCAACTCAACATTTATAAACAATTATCAGGCGTTAATCCAAATGCAAATCAACCACTGGTTGATCTAATTTATTCATATGATATTAGAATAGCCGAAAAAAAGAAGAACAAAAGAAACATTCATACTTTATCGAAAGATAACATAGCCCCAGAAAAAAGTACTACAGTTTTCAGGAAGTGCAACACAGGTGAAAAGGCGACTGCAAAGAAGATGACTCACAACGATTAGTCCGATTAGAATGGACCCGCAAGTGTTTCGCGATTGCCGTTTTCGATTCTCATAAAATATTTGCGCAACCACAACTCCCAAACTCCCCGACATTGATACATTTAAAGAATGATCAAAATGGGCTGACGCTTTGAGAGATTGTTTCGGGTTCGACCAGAGTTCCTTCGTACAATCATAAGATTTGATGAACGTCCAACCTTTGTCAGCGAAAGAAAAACTATATAAACCGTTTCTGCGTTTACTTAATTGCGATCGGTATTGGTTGTTTTCACTTCTGGGTTTATCTGAGCCCATATCGTTGGTGGATCCATATAATTGTCTACTGAAACGTTGAAAATTCGTTGTTGGAAATCGTGATTGTAATTTCATTTCTCAGTAGGAAGGAGAAAGTTGAAAAAAAGAACAAGGAAACGCCGAAGAGTCTGGAAGAGAAGCGCCGATTATTCTATAGGACACTAATCGTCTCCCACATTTCCTCTCACATCTTAGAAGCGGATGGCATGACCGTGGTCAGCAATTCTTACCCTGTGCTATTACCTATCCTTGTACTGACGGACCGCACTCCTTCCCCAAAAAATGAAAGTGGAGAAATCTAAACCTACCGTAGTTTATATACTTCCCAAAGACGCCTATATTTTACGCTAATCTTGGGGTTAATGTAACGATCAAATGTAAGAGCGACGCTTATCATCTGCCCAAATTTTTAGTGGACGCTTCATCACGTCGCTGGTCGTGGGAGAACAAAGTAGAGCACAGAAAGACTTGATACACGAACGACCATATACAGGACCTTGTTGATTTACAACGCCCTAACGACTTTGGAGGTAACTCTTGCCGAGCTAGAAATCATTCTAGGTGAAGAGGGCGCTCAATACAGATCGCCAGTTTCCTCCACAGACAAATTGCCTACGGCAGTCTTTTTAACGGTTCTACTACACCTACTACCATTTCTGAGAGAGTCACTTCACTCAGTCCCCCCCCCCCCGACCCCCACAACAATACCTCCTTTAAACGGAAAAAATCCACCTCCAATTGTATCTGCCCCGACAATAGAACGCATCCATTAGCAAACTCTTCTGGAGCGCTAAAATAACGAGATTTAAACGACACGTTCGTGGTATTTGAAGGGGACACTAATTTTAGCATGACCTGCAATGCCAGCGGCGTTCCCAGTCCCCAATTTCATGGTACAGAAAACCGAAAAAAAAAATGTGTCTTTTTGTGAAGGCAACTGTATTTAACGAAGCACAAATTATTTACAAGCGGTTGGTCGGACAATGTAGCGGGCGTGTACATATGAGTTGCTGAAAATGGGTTTCTTCAGCGCGAGCCAAAAAACGCGGATAGACGTGGCTTTTCCCGCCTGAATAATTCTTCAACCAAAACCAAACAGTCTTAGTAGGGCAGGAGGAGATGACTTTACCATAATCTGCAAGACCATAGAAGCAGACCTGAGTATTTCCTGGTTATCGCGAAAATCCCAGAAAGTTTTTATGCCCCCAGAACCATGTGAACGATGAAATTATAAGAATTACATAATGCTATGTAAAATGTTAGCGGACATACAAGTGTAAGGTAGGCGCATAGCAACAAAGGACTGCGAATTGATGGAAAATATTCACCTAATATAACCATTAAACAGCTAGGACGATTCAAAAATCTAACTGATCACGTTAAGAACACTTTCCTTGCAATGTACTGTAGATGCGCATCCTATAGGGGAGTTCACATGGGTCTTACGGACTAGAAAAACTAGGTAGCAACAAGCTCGATATAATCTTAGAAAACATTGGGAGGAAAATCGTGCAGAGCGTTCTGTGAAACCCGTCACATTCGGCTATTATGAATGCATCGCAGAAAATAGCGTTGGACGAAGTTAAACGAACGGGTTCAAATTGGGATCCTCACCCGCGTGGTACGAAACTAACGTAAGCACCACTTACACGCTCATTGAGGGGGAAAGCTTCATAACTTCGCAGCGGTAGAGGCTATCGGAAATCCCACTCCCCCACGTTTCTTGGAATACGAAGAAGGCTTTTGTAATCACACTTTCTTTGACCAACATGCTCTTCTTTTACATACCGTTAGTCGTCATTGTGTGGGCTTTACTGTGCTCGGCAGTCAATGGGATAAATCCTGCTATTAGTCGATTAATTTCATTATCGCGGTGGTTCTTACCCTCCAGAGCATTAATACATTTCCACAATCAAACTAAAACGGTTTCGCATAGGAGACGCAGTATCGTTAAATTTGGTGATCGATGCTTATCCTCCCAGCAGCCAGCTTTATGGACGTTGGGGTTCAAAAATCAGTACTAAAAGCACTGGTATACTATTATCCAATGTCGTGCAAACATCAAGACAATCACACTTTAATTTGGCTTATCAAAAAAATTTGGGGGTTTTTTTTTTTCCTTTTTTTGGGAAAAAATGTTTTTTTTTCCTTTTTAAAAATTTTTTTTTTTTTTTTAAATTTTTTTTAATTTTTTTGGGGTTTTTTTTCCCAGGTTTTTTTTTTTTGGGGTGCAATTTTTTTTTTTCCCTTTTTTTTTTCCCTAAAATTTTTTTTTCCAAACTGTTTTTTTAAAAAATTTTTTTTGTATTTTTTTACCTTTTTTTTCCTTTTTCCCCATAAAAAAAACCTAAAAAAATTTTTAAATTTTTTGGGAAAATTTTTTCCTTTTTTTTTTGCTTTTGTTTCTTTTCCCAAAAAATTTTTTTTTTTTTTTTTTTTAAATTTTTTTTTTCCCCCCTTTTTTTTTTGGGGAAACCCCTTTTTTTTTTTTGTTTTTTTTTTTTGGGCTCGGGGCCCCCCTTTTTTTTTCCCCCAATTTCTTTTTTTTTTTGGATTTTTTTTTTTTTTTTTGCTTTTTGGAAATTTTCCTTTTTTTTTTCCGTTTTTTGGTTTTTTTATTTTAAAATCGTTTTTGTTTTTCTTTTTTTTTTTTAAAATTTTTTTTTTAATTTTTTTTTTTTTTTTTTGGGTTTTTCCCCCCTTTGGGGGTTTTTTGGGCCCCCCCTTTTTTTTTTTTATTTTTTTTAAAAAAAGGTTTTCTTTTTTTTTTTTTTGTTTTTTTTTTGGGGGGTTTTTTTTTTCCCCTTTTTTTTTTTTTAAACTTAAAATTTTCTGTTTTTTTTCCCCATGGTTTTTTTTTTTTTTTTTGGGCCCTTTTTTTTTCTTTTCCTTTTTTTTTTGGTTTTTTTTTTTTTTCCCCATTTTTGGGTTTTTTTTCCCCCCTTCTTTTTTTATGAGCTTTTTTTTTTTTTCCAATTACCCTTTTTTTTTTTTTCCCCTTTTTTCCCCCCCCTTTTTTCCTTTAAAATTTTTTCCCCCCCCCTTTCCCCTTTTTTTAAAAAAAAAAATTTTTTTTTGGGGGAAAAGGGGGAAGGGGGGGGGGAAACCCCCTTTTTTTTTTTTTCCCATTTTTGGGGGGGGGAAAAAAAAAAAATTTTTTTTTTTTAAAAAAATTTTGCCCCTTTTAATTTTTTTTAAAAATTTTTTTTCTTTTTTCAAAAAATATTTTATTTAAAAAATTTTTCCTGTTTTTTTAAAAATTTTTCCTTTTTCCCTTTTTAGTTTTTTTTCCTTTTTTTTTCCCTTTTTTTTCCAAAATTTTTTCTTTTTTTTTTTGGGTTAATTTTTTTTTTTTTTTTTCTTTTTTTTTTAACTTTTTTTTTTGTTTTTTGGGTTTTTTTTTTTTTTTGGGGGGGGGTTTTTTGCGTTTTTTTTTGGGGTTTTTTTTTGGGGGCCCCCCCCCCGGGGGGGGGCGGCCCAGGGGGGCCCGGGGGGGGGGGTTTTTTTCCCGGGGGGGGGGGGGGGGGTTTTTTTTTTTTTTGGGGGGGCTTTTTTTTTTTTTTTTTTTGGGGGGGGGGGGGGGGTTTTTTTTTTTTTTTTTTTTTGGGGGGGGGCCCCCCCGGGGGGGGGAAAAAGGGGGCTTTTTTTTGGGGTTTTTTTTTTTTTTTTTTTTGGGGGGGGGGTTTTTTTCCCGGGGTTTTTTTTTTTTTTGGGGGGAAAAAAAAGGGGGGTTTTTTTGGGGGGCCCCCTTTTTTTCCCCCCGGGGGGGGGGGGGGGGAAAACTTTTTCCCCTTTGGCCCGGGGTAGCGGGGGGGGGTTTGGGGGGGGGGGGGTTTTTGGGGGGGGGGTGGGGGGGGCGGGGGGGGGGGGGGGGGGCCCCCTTTTTGGGGGGGGCCTTTTTCCCCGGGGGTTTTTTTGGGGGGGGGGTTTTTTTTCCCCGGGGGGGTTTTTTTTCGGGGGGGGGGTTTTTTTTGGGGGCCCCCCCCCCCCCGGGGGGGGGGGGGGCAACCCGGGGGGGGGGGGGGCCCGGGGTTTTTTGGGGGCCCCTTTTTTTTAAAAATTTTTTTGGGGGGGGCCCCCCCCGGGGTTTTTTTTTGGGGGGGGGGGGAAAATTTTTTTTTTTTTTTGGGGGGGTTTTTTTTTTGGGGGGGGGGGGGGGGGGGGTTTTTTTTTTTTTTTTTTTGGGGGGGGGGGGGGGGGGGGGGGGGGGGGGGGGGTAGGGGGGGGGGGATTTTTTTTTTTTTTCCCCCCGGGGGGGGGGGTGGGGGGGGGGGGCCTGGGGGGGGGGGGGGGGGGGGGGGGGGGGGGGTTGGGGGGGGGGGGTTTTTTGGGGGAAGGGGGGGGGGGGGGGGGGTTTTTTGGGGTTTTTTTTTCCCCGGGGGCCCCCGGGGGGGGGGGGGGGAACCCGGGGGGGGGGGGGGTTTTTTTTCCCCCGGGGGGGGGGGGGGGGTTTTTTTTCCCCTGCGGGGGGGGTTTTTTTTTTCCCCCCTTTGGCCCCTTTTTTTTTTTTGGGGGGGGGTTTTTTTTTTTTTTCCCCCCGGGGGGGCTTTTTTTTTTTTTTCCCCCCCCCCCCCCCCCCTTTTTTTTTTTTTTTTTTTCCCCCCCGGGGCCCCCCCGCCCCCCCCCGGGGGGGGGGGGGGGGGGGGGGAGGGGGGGGGGGGGGGGGGGGGGGGGAGGGGGGGGGGAGGGGGGGGGGAGGGGGTTGGGGCCCTTTTTTTTTTTTTAAAACCCTTTTTTTTTTTTCCCCCCCCCCGGGGGGGGGGCCCCCCCCGGGGGGACCCCCCCCCCCGGGGGGGGGGGGGGGGGGGGCCCCCCCTTTTCCCCCCCCCCCCCGGGGGGGGGGGGGGTTTTTTTTGGGGGTGGGGGGGGGGGTTGCGCTTTTGGGGGGTTTTTCCCCCGGGGGGGGGTGCCCGCCCTTTTTTTCTTACCCCCCCTGGGGGTGCCCGGGGGGCCGGGGGGGGGGGGGGGGGGGCCCCCCGGGGGGTTTTTTGGGGGGCTCGGGGGGGGCCCCCCCCACCCAAAACCCCCCCCCCGGGGGGGGCCCTTTTGGGGGGGGGGGGGGGGGGGGGGGGGGGGGGGGGGGGGGGGGGGGGGGGGGGGGGGGTTTTTTGGGGGGCGGGTTGGGGGGGGGTGCCCCCCCCCCCAAAAAAACCCCCCGGGGGAAAAACCCCCTCCCCCCCCCCGCCCCCCCCCCCCCGGGGGGGCCCCCGGGGGGGGGCCGGGGGGGAAAATTTTTCTGGGGGGTGCCTGGGGGGACCCCCCTTTTTTTTTTTATTTTTTTTTTTTTTTTGGGGGGGGGTTTTTCCCCTGGGGGGGTTTTTCCCCGGGGGGGCCTTTGGTGGCAAATTTTTTTTGGGCCCCCCCCCCCCCCCCCCCCGGGGGGGGGGGGTTTTTCTTTTTTTTCCCGGGGGGGTGTTTTTTTTGGGGGGTTTTTTTTTTTTTTGGGGGTTTTTTTTTTTTTTTTTTTTTGGGGGGGGGTTTTTTTTTTCCCCCTTTTCGGGGGGGGGAAAACCCCCCTTTTTTTTTTTTTTTTTTTTTTTTTTCCCTTTTTGGGGGGGGGTTTTTTTCCCCCCCCCTTTTCCCCCGCCCCCCCCCCCGGCCCGGGGGGGGGGGGGCCTTTGGGGGTTTTTTCCCCGGGCCCCCCCCCCTTTTTAACCCGGGGGTTTTTTTTTTTTTTTTTTTTTTGGGGGGGGGGGAGGGGGGGGGGGGGTTTTTTTATTTTTTTTTTTTCCCCCCTTTTTTTGGGGCCCCTTTTTTTTGGGGTTGGGGGGGTTTTTTTTTTTTTTTTGGGGTGTTTTTTTAAAAGGGGGGGGGGGGGGGGGTTTTCGGGGGATTTTTTCCCCCCCCGGGGGCGGGGGGGGGGGGTTTTTCCCCTTTTCCCGGGGGGGGGGGCCCCCCGGGGGGCCCCCTTTTTTTTTTTTTTTGGGGGGTTTTTTTTTAAAAAAAACCCGGGGGGGGGGGCCCCCCAAATGGGGCAAAATTGGAAAAAAATTTGGGGGGAAAGGGGGGGCTTTTCGGGGGGGGGGGGC
>JAFLJL010001488.1:30000-45000 GCA_018398815.1 Conus ventricosus | reverse complement strand
CAACACGGCAATATCATCAACAGACTAAACTCCGTTTTCAAACATCGCCAGCACCAACACGGCAACATCACCCAACAGACGTCACCTCCCTTCTCAAACATCACCAACAACAACACGGCAATGTCATCAACAGACGTCACCTCCTTTCTCTAACATCGCCAACAACAACAACACGGCAATGTCATCAACAGACGTCACCTCCTTTCTCTAACATCACCAACAACAACAACAACACGGCAATGTCATCAACAGACGTCACCTCCTTCTCTAACATCACCAGCAACAACAACACGGCAATGTCATCAACACACGTTACCTCCCTTCTCAAAATCGCCAACGCAGTTAACGTCCCCACAGTCTGGGCAGAGAATGGCACAGTTAACGTCCCCACAGTCTGGGCAGAGAATGGCACAGTTAACGTCCCCACAGTCTGGGCAGAGAATGGTACAGTTAACGTCCCCACAGTCTGGGCAGAGAATGGCACAGTTAACGTCCCCACAGTCTGGGCAGAGAATGGTACAGTTAACGTCCCCACAGTCTGGGCAGAGAATGGCACAGTTAACGTCCCCACAGTCTGGGCAGAGAATGGCACAGTTAACGTCCCCACAGTCTGGGCAGAGAATGGCACATGCAAGCGACAGCATGGAGCACACGACCATTCCAGCCACCACGTCATGAATATTCATGACACGACAGTGAACTTTGTCAAGCATGTGGTGGGGTTTTATACGCAAGAAAAAGATTCCTTCAGTTCAACACACACAAAAATGCAAACAGCCAACTTTCACATTAGAAAAAAAAAAAGAAGGGGGGGGGAGGTGAGGGAGGGGAGTAGGGTAAGAAGGGAGTGGGGTGGTGGTGCGGGTGGAAAAGGGTGGGAGGGGGAGGGGGTAACTGCACTTCCAGACCTGCCATTGTGCCGGTGGTTGAGCCGAATGTGTCAAACAGGGGCCGTGTGGGAAGGAGAGGGGGACGGCTGGAAATCTGTCCGGCCCTCGCCTCAGCGAGCTGGGTGTGGGGACAAAGGAAATCTGTCCGGCCCTCGCCTCAGCGAGCTGGGTGTGGGGAGAAATCTGTCCGGCCTTCGCCTCAGCGAGCTGGGTGTGGGGAGAAGAAAATCTGTCCGGCCTTCGCCTCAGCGAGCTGGGTGTGGGGAGAAGAAAATCTGTCCGGCCTTCGCCTCAGCGAGCTGGGTGTGGGAGAAATCTGTCCGGCCCTCGCCTCAGCGAGCTGGGTGTGGGGAGAAGGAAATCTGCTCCCCTCTTATCGCTTGTTACTCTGCTCACACAGGCTTGCTTTGTATTCAAATTGCCTCTTCCCTTTGAAGGTGGAAAGGCGTTATGTGATTCCTCTGTCTGTCTGTCTGTCTGACTGTCTGTCTGACTGTCTGTCTGTTTTCTTCTCTCTCTCTCTCTCTCTCTCTCTCTCTCTCTCTCTCTCTCTCTCTTCTCTCTCTCTCTCTCTCTCAAAGTGCACAGCACAGACTGTATTACAGAAGATCAGTTGTCTTCAGCCTATTAAGGGGATGTTTACATGCAGATTGACTTGTTTTATTTTCACAGGGATGTTTACATACAGATTGACTTGTTGTACTCCCAGTTCTTAAAGAACAGGGAGTACTTTAGAATGGGAACGAAGAAATGCTGTCTCTGTGTGTCTGTCTGTCTGTCTGTCTGTCTGTCTGTGTGTCCGTGGTTAAAATGTGTTCCACTCGCTCCAGACAAAACTACTGGGTCGATCTTTCAGAAAATTTGCAGGCATGTTCATTATGGGTCAAGGATGATGCCGACGTTTTAGTTTACCGTTATAGCCGTTACTAACGGCTGTAACGGCCTGTAACGCTTTTTCTTCTTTATGGAATATCTCCGAAAGTACTTGGCCGATCTTTGTGAAAATTAGCAGGTATGTTCATTATGGGTCACGGATGATGCCCGATGTTTTAGTTTACCCCATTACAGCCGTTACTAACGGCTGTAACAGCCTGTAACGGTTTTTCTTCTTTATAGAATATATTAAAAAGTACTTGGCCGATCTTCCTGAACATTTGTAGAAATGTTCATTATGGGTCACAGATGATGCCCGATGTTTAATTTACCGTTACAGCCGTTTACTAACAGCTGTAACGGCCTGTAACGCTTTTTCTTCTTTATGGAATATCTCCGAAAGTACTTGGCCGATCTTTGTGAAAATTAGCAGGTATGTTCATTATGGGTCTCGGATGATGCCCGATGTTTTAGTTTACCCCGTTATAGCCGTTACTAACGACTCTAACAGCCTGTAACGGTTTTTCATCTTTATAGAATATCTGAAAAAGGACTAGGCCGATCTTTCAGAAAATTTGTAGGTATGTTCATTATGGGTCACAAATAATGTCCGATGTTTTAGTTTACCGTTATACTGTTACTAACGGCTGTAACGGCCTGTAACGCCTTTTCTTCTTCATGGAATATCTCAGAAAGTACTTGGCCGATCTTTGTGAACATTAGCAGGTATGTTCATTATGGGTCACGAATAATGCCCGATGTTTTAGTTTACCGTTATAGCCGTTACTAACGGCTGTAACGGCCTGTAGCGGTTGTTTTTCTTCATGGAATATCTCAGAAAGTACTTGGCCGATCTTTGTGAAAATTAGCAGGTATGATCATTATGGATCAAGGATGATGCCTGATGTTTTAGTTTACCGTTACAGCATTACTAACGGCCGTAACGGCCTGTAACGTTGGTTTTTTTTCCTTTATGGAATATCTCAGAAAGTACTTGTCCGATCTTTGTGAACATTGGCAGGTATGTTCACTATGGGTTACGGATGATGCCCGATGTTTTAGTTTACCGTTATAGCCGTTACTAACGGCTGTAACGGCCCGTAACGCTTTTCTTCTTTATGGAATATCTCAGAGAGCACTTGGCCGATCTTTGTGAAAATTAGCAGGTATTTTCATTATGGGTTACGGATGATGCCCGATGTTTTAGTTTACCGTTATAGCCGTTACTAACGGCTGTAACGGCCTGTAACGCTTTTTCTTCTTTATGGAATATCTCAGAAAGTACTTGTCCCGATCTTTGTGAACATTGGCAGGTATGTTCACTATGGGTTACGGATGATGCCCGATGTTTTAGTTTACCGTTATAGCCGTTACTAACGGCTGTAACGGCCCGTAACGCTTTTCTTCTTTATGGAATATCTCAGAAAGCACTTGGCCGATCTTTGTGAAAATTAGCAGGTATCTTCATTATGGGTTACGGATGATGCCCGATATTTTACTTTACCGTTATAGCCGTTACTAACGGATGTAACGGCTTGTAGCGCTTTTTCTTCTTTATGGAATATCTCAGAAAGTACGCAGCCGATATTTCTGAAAATGTGTAGATATGTTCATTATGTCACGGATGATGCCCGATTTTATGTTACCGGTTAGGAGAGCCGTTACTAACTAACGCCCATAATGTTTTCTTTCTTCAGGGAAAAATCTCAGAAACGTTCTTGGCCGTTCGTTCTGAAAAAGTGTAAGTAAGTCCATTTTAGGTCCACAGACGATAGCCCGATGTTTACCCAATACATTACTAACGGTTTACACCTGCCCAAGCACGGTTTTTCCTTTCAGAATATCTCACGCGTATTCAGGATAAACTGAGGAGTACGTTTTATATGCTTTGCATCTTGTTTTCTTTTCACAGTAATTGTATACAGAAGAACAGTTTATTCAGCCATAAAGGGATGTTTACATGCAGAGTGACTTGTTTTCTTTTCACAGTATTGACGTTGTTCAACGAGGAAAGATGAACAGGGAGACTGAGACATTTCCTTACGAGGGAGGGGGAAGGGTGAGAGAGGAAGCGAGGGAAGAAGGGAGAAGGCGCGCGGGGAAAGGGGTGGGGGGGGGGGGGGGGGGGGGGGGGGGGGGGGGGGGGTGGGGGGGGGGCATTTGCTGTGATTAATGCATGTCAACACACACGAGCTGGATTATCCACAGAAAAATGTGATGATGCCGGCATGCCGCACGCGCGTGCGTTTGTGGTGGGTGGTGGTGTGTGTTTGGTGTGTGTGTGTGTGTGCGTGCGAGCGTGCGTGCTGCTCGTGCGTGCGTGCGTGCGTGCGTGATACGTGGTGTAATGTGTGTGCGGTGTGTCTGTGTCGGGGTGTGTGTGTGTGTAGGTGGTGTGTGGTAGGTGTGTGTGTGTGTGTGTTTGTGTTGGTGTGTGTGTGTGTGGGTGTGTGTGTGTGTGTGTGTGTGTGTGTGTGTGTGGTGAGCGCGCGCGCGCGAGCATGCGTGTATATATGCATGTGTGTGTGTGTTGTGTGTGTGTGTGTGTTGTGACCGGTGTGTTGGTGTGTGTGTGGGTTGGTGTGCGTGGGGTGTAGGGGGTGGCCTCGTGGTGTATGGTTTGTGTGTGTACCACGCGCACATGTGTGGGTGTGTGTTAACTGTCTGTCACGTATGTCTGTCTGGAGTGTTATGTGTGTGTCTGTGTCTGTGTGAGCGTGTCTGTGCGTGTGTGTGTGTGTGTGTGCGGGTGTGTCTGAGTCTGGGTGATGTGTCCCGTGTGGTGATGTGTGTTGTGGGGTGTGGTGTGGTGTGTGTGTTGTGTGTGGGGTGTGTGTGTGGGTGGGTGGTGTGTGGTGTGTGTGGTGTGTGTTTGTGTGTGGGTGGGGTTGGAGCCCGGCGGCCTAGCATGCGTGTATATATGCAGGGTGTGTGGGTGTGTTGGTGTGTGTGTGTGTGTGGTGTTGTGTGTGTGTTTGTCAAAGTCTAAGTCAAATCAAAATGTTATTGCCAGATGAACCTTGAATAACAGAGAAAATACGGCATTTTTACATCAAGCCATCATAACAAAACAAAGAAACTTCAATAATAAAAGAAGAAAACGAAAAATCACAAAAGAGTGAAAACCAGCGGAAAAGGGCGAGGGAGGTTTGGTTAAATTCTGAGGGGGATGAGAGGGAGAGAAATAGAGGAGGAGGGTGTTATGGAGGGTGCGTGGGGGGTGGAGAGGAAAGAGTACAAAAAAGTATTCAAGCCTGTTATAATTATCATATCTAGGATAACAGAAAGAGAGAGAACGGAGAGAGAGAAGAGAGAAGAAGAGAGAGAGAGAGAGAGAGAGAGAAGAGAGAGAGAGAGAAGAAGGAAAAGAGAGAGAGGAGTTAAGTTATGTTACAATATCTATTACATTGTCTACAAAGCATACACACCATAAACAACAATGTACATAGGCATAAACATATGTACACCAGGATACATCATGTAAAATACACTGAAAAGTTATTCAAAGGAATTTGAGAAAATATTGATTGCTAACCATCCATGAAGATGCTTTTTCAATTTTCTTAACTGATTTTTTGTTCTTTTAGGTTTTTCAAGTATTGGTAGCTTGCCATACAAGTTCCACCGAGTACAAAAGACAGGATTTATAAAGATTATTTCTTGGTCTACAGGGAAAGGATAATAAATGACTAGGTCTATAAGTGTTTAGTTGTAAATGAATCTCTTATCTTTTTAGGAGCATATCCGTTTGTAACATTATCAATGCATACAGCCGTGGTGAGACAAAATCTGTTGATAGAAGGTTAACATAGTAAGTTTGTTTATAGTCTTCTGTTTGTTAGGGTGCTGGTTTTTAGTAATACTAATTTTTAATGCTCTTTATACAATCGATGAAGAATTTTCAAGTTGGTTTCACTGCAGTTTATCCCATAAGGGTTGATCTAATCAATATTGATAAATATGAGCACCAGAAAAAGAGCTTTCGAGAATGGGTGTCCAGAAGTTCTTAATCTTGACTAAATGAAGTTCTTTTTTGAGAGACGTTTCCCCATTGACGTTATGTGGTCGGTCCAATGTTAAATCGTTATCTATATGACTCCAAGTATGTACTGGGATCGACGTCTTCTTATTTTTTGGTCAGATATAAACAATGTGGGAATAATGTGGTCTGCAGCTTTTGTCTTTTTTGTCCGGGCACATACAACATGCACTGTTTTACTTGCATTAAAAGGACATAAGGTTTAAACGGAGTCCAATTCGATTAGTTTTTTAACATCATTTTGGAGGTTACTAGCGAAACTATAGGGATCTGAATTACTGGAATGAGAGATGTGTCATCAGCAAACATTGTCGCATATTACGTTCAAGAAAATAAGGTAAAGCAGGTGACTAACCAGTAAAGACAGTAGAGGCCCAGTACAGAGCCTTGTGGTAACTCCATAGTTGATAGACAATACATTTGACGTTTTATTGTTGACTGTTACTGAATGTTTCCTATTACATATGAATGAGGACATGAGATTTAGAATTCTGGAGTTAATTGTAGAGTTTTCCCATTTACGCAACAGGAGAGAATGAATTTATTATCATCAAAAGCTTTTTTCAAAGTCTAAAAGAATACCAGTAATTAGTTCATTTATACTGCATAATAGGCCTATCAAGAGCTGTACACGGGTTTATGGCAGGAATGATTTTACGAAACCAGATTGATCGTCGTGGATAAATTGTTTTTAGTAAGGTAAGAATATAGTAAATTATTCAAGTGTTTTTTCAATAGTTTCAGATAAAGCAGATAAAATAGAAATTGGTCCTATAGTTTTGATGAAGTGACTTATCACCAGATTATAAAGTGGAATTACTTTAGCTTCCTTAAATTTCAAGGAAAGGTTTGTTTCTCTAGGCATAAATAGGGGGTGTACAAATACGTTAGTGTATCATAATTAATGGACCACGAAATCTTAGTATTGTTGCACTAAACCATCTAAATCGCGTGTACCCGATTGTTTTTAAAGATGAAATACGTTTGCTACACGGCCATAACAATCATGGTTTAGGGTACAGAAAAAGCTAATATCTTTTAAATCAAAGGTAGATGTTTAAATGCTCAAGGTCCTGTTCATTGACCTATCATGTGATAATAATTTTTTCTTTCAGATACTAGCAAAATGGTTGGTTTAATTGTCTGCATTTACATCGGTGAAATTTCCTGATTTCTTGAGACTTGTTTATTATTCAACATGTTAATGCCTTTCCAAATCTGACGTAATCCTTGAGAAAAGTAACATCTTTTGAAAGTAATTACGCTGAGAATTTACGTTTTTTCATTTGAGTTTTACCTTATTTCTTGTAGTTTACGGAATTCTTGATTTGGTCCGGAATTGCTTAAACTGATTTCTTATGTGAATTTCGATATCTATTTCTTTTTGTTATCCACGGTGGTTTTGCTTCTGTGTCTGACCTCTTTTTGATGAATTGGAGCATGGGGGTGGGGGGGGGGGGGTTATACACAGAAATAAATGTGGTAATACCCAAATTCAGTTGCTTCATCCAGGATCGCTTATTGGTATATATATTCCAATGTCTGTGGCAAGGTCCGGAAAGGAAAATCTTTCTTCTAAAATTTCTAAAGCTCCTATAATATATGATCTTGTGCCCTACTTTTGGAATTTTTTATACGGTTTTTTGACCACGTCGATCCAAACGGGATTATGATCGCAACATCCACATGGTGGAGAGCAAACTTTCAATGATGGACTGTTGTGTTTGTATAAATGTGATCTATTAAGTATTTGACTGATCAGTTATCACGTAACACGGTTGTAATGTCAATAAGTTGTTACTAGAACGGGTAAGGTGTAGTTTGATGCACTTGGGTTTTAGGTTTCATTAAATCTAATTAACGTCCTCCAAAATTTAGGTTTTCAAAGCTTACAGTGGGGACGTGCAGCCATGAGAACAGAAATTAATCTTGCAGTCCAAGTTTCAGATGGATTTCGTATAAAAATCCTATAATAAATGGTTTATTGTTTTTCTAACTGATTGCAATCCATACAGGATTCAATCCCATAGGTATCAAGCCTGTTAGTTTTTTTTACAGTTAATGAAGGAGCTAGGTACACAAAGAGATGGCCTGTACTGTTAGGTTTACACGGATCAAGTCTAATTATTTCATACCCGGTATGCTCATATCAGCATCTTGTTATTTCTGAGGACAAACGGGATATCCGCAAAACAAAAATAAATGAAAGCTGTTACCACTTGTTTGGAGAATAGTTGCGAACATCGTCTTTTTTAATTTCTTGAGTTGTTGATATTCAAATAGCCTATTCGGAGTCCCCTGGTTTAGAGGCCATGGTGGTCCCAAGGTTAAAGACCATTTGCAGTTAGGGGGGACGGAGGGTGAAAACAGTTTTCTTAAATTTTAATATATAGAACAAAAAGTGAAATGAATTTTTTAAGAATATATATATAATATAATATAATTACATCATAGATACACACATATAGAAATCACACATACACACATTCGCTCGAGCCCTGACAAGATACCGAGGCAGTCGACAAGGCTTATAGTCAGTCTAACACAATTAAACAATATACAAAGAAAGTCTAATATAAAAAATATTAATCACAATCGTAAAGCGAAAATAAGCGAAAATCACAATCCAAGTGCGAATAGGAAATATTTCTGTCATAACGTTTGTACACCGGAAACGTGTTCGTTCTAGAAAGCAAGAAAATATGAATTTTGTGAAGTCTCACACATACAACAAATTCTCATAGGACACCATTCGCTGCACAGTGGCCTAAAGCCCTGTCTACAACAATTCAAATTATCTTCTTTAGTTAGTGACTTCCACCACAGTCCCGCGAGTTGCAACACACACTAGCACCAACTCCATACTGTCGTTCCATTTCTCACATACATATATACAAATACATGCACACATACCGCATGTATAGTATAACACACTTACATACACAACACACCACACATATATACATACACAAAAAAATATCTTACATATATACACACATAGTATATATATATATATATATATTTATTTATATATACATATATACATATACATACACATAAAATAGATACACACATACATACACCACACATACACATACATATACATTATATACATACATATATTAGATATATAATATATATATATATAATATATTATATATACACATATATATATACATATATAAGTAATATCTACACATATATATAATATATATAGAGATATATATATATATATATATATATACACAACCCATACCCACACATATAACATATATATACACACAATACCCATAACATATATATAATACAAACACACAACACACATATATAATCATGATGGACATAAACACACATGCACGCCGCGTGCTCGCACACACACACACACACACACACACACAACCCCACACACACACACACACACACACACACACACACACTCAGCACCATTCCACACACACCATTGATGTTTTTCCAACGAGCAGATTGACGCTGTTCTTTGAGTGGTTGACGTAGGATGTCATTAGGTTGAACAAAAACGGTCGTAAGGAATAGCGGGGTGGCGTTTGTGTCCATTGTCACGGTATTGTTAGGGATTTATTGCCTGGTCCCAGAAAACTTCCCAAGTGTGCACAGGAGCAACACGTTCGTTATCGGAAAGGGGGGATAATGCGTAAGACTGTTGGACTGGTTGTCTGATCGCAGTTATACAGGAGTGAGGGGGGTGGGGAGAGGAGGCCACGACTGTAAGATCAGAGCAACCTAAGTTTTTATCGGCAGTGTGTTGTCTCTCGGTGAAAGGGGAGGGTAGTGGAGAGTGGAGGGAGGTGGCAGAATTGGCCACATGAAGTAACGATCAGAGGCGCCTAAGTTTGTTGTCGGCATGAGGGTGTCTGTGGAAAGGGGAGGTAGTGACTCATGGATTCCATTGGTTGGGATACTCATGAATGGGCAACTGTTTTTGCTGTCTGTGGTCGTCCTGGGAACTTATTCTTTGGTTCTGGATAGGATGCCAGTTATTACAATATTCTGACGGTTAGAACTAAACGGAGAAGATACGCGACCATCCCGTCTGGAGTTAAAAACATATATTTGAGATGAAACAGAAAACTGCTAAAATGAATGCCAGTTTGGCAGTGCCTGTTTTGCTGGGGTGAATCAAGTTGCTGTAACATGCTAATTTAGGGTTTTGCCGTTTGTGGTTGTGAATGTATTGGTAGTTATCAACGAATTCTACATCAGCCATTTCGCAAGCTTTCTGGCATATTGAGATTGGTGGGAAATAAAAGGTATTAAGTGGTTTTCCTCCTTGCAGGTATTAGAGAGCTATGAGGTATTTTAGCATTTGGAATATGGAGAAGCAGGTAGAAAAGGTCGCAGCCATGTCTTGTTTGGGAGACTTCTCCTGTCGTTTAGACAATCATTCACACCACATGCTAATCTTCACATTGACATCAGTACATCTACTATGGTCCTCTTAACCAGTCCCAAACCCGTCTCCAGTACACATGCCCGAGACACAATTTTGGAATAAAGTCATGTCTTGCACGATTCTTCTGCGTGGGTCAATGTCTCTGAATGACCGAAAAACCAATTCAGTGCCACAGAAGTCTGTCAGACACTGATCGTTTTCGGGACAGGGCGGTGCCCGTACACTGATTTTGTTGTTCAGCTCTGCCTGGGACAAAAAAAAGGGGGGGCCCCAAACAGATCAGAAGCTTCTTATGCAGAATTTCGAGAGGGAAGCTGCCGCAGGGGGCCAGTGGCTTTGCGGGTGACAGCTGCAGGGGGCGGCGCTCTGTTGAGCTGCTGTAGAGGGCGGCGGCTGCTGTGAGCTGCTGCAGGGGGCGGCGCTGCTGGTGAGCTGCTGCAGGCGCGGCGGCCTGGGGGGTCTGTAGAGGGTGGCGGCTGCTTTGAAAAAACTTCTTAGAAGGGCGGCGGCTGCTGTGAGCTGCTGCCGGGCGTGCTGCTGCTGGTCCTTCCGGCAGGGGGCAGCGGCTGCTGGTGAGCTGGCTGTAGAAGGGTGGCGGCGCTGTTTGAGCTGGCTGTAAGGCGGAGGCTGCTGGTGAGCTGCTGCAGGTGCGTGGCTGCAGTTGAGCTCTGTAGAGGGTGGCGGCTGCTGTTGAAGTGCTGTAAGAGGCGGAGGCTGCTGTTGAGCTGCTGCAGGGCCGCGGCTGCTGTTGACTAGCTGCAGGGTGCGGCGGCTGCTGGTGAGCTGCTGCAGGGGGCGGTTGGCTGCGGGTGAGCTGCAGCAGGTGGGTGGTGCCGCACTGCTCTGATATTCACCAGCTCACACAGGTGGCTAGCATCACGTAAGCGTGGGCTTTCGTTTTTTATTTCAGAATAAATATTTTTCTCCCATTTGAGTCTATCAGTGAGGATTTTCTTTCTTGAAAATGTTGACTTTGTTTGTCTAACTCAAAAATGTTGTCTGAGAGAACAATTTGTGAATAATGTAAGACAGACTTGAAGCCATTTGTGAGCGTAAGTCATTTTTTGCACAGACTTAGCGTCCACAATTTGTACAATGTATTGAATTTTCCAATTCACAAAGACTGCTGAAGATCAGTCAGTGTCCTTAAGCCTGCTGGCATCTCTTGCATAGAATTCAGTGATGCGATTGTTTTGGATTCCTGGTTAGGGCCGGGGTGACACACAAGGGTGCGTCGCCGAATTTCGCAGCGACTGTGGCGGCTCACAACTTCACAGAGTGCACAGGGGAGATGAGGACTTGGGAATCCTCCTTCTTAGCACAAATGACCGATGATCTGCCCCTAACTGCTTGAGATATGTCTGTGACACTGGAGTCAACTGTCCCAGAGCTGTGTCCCAAACTGTCTAAGTCACTTTCCGGAGGGCTACAGGTCGACATGCGGGCAGTGGATTGGTTGAGGGTTAAGTTGGGGGTAGGAGGGAGGAGAACAAAATCCTCAATGCAACAAGGTTTTTCTCTGGGTGACGGTGCATTGGGAGGTACAAACTAGGAGCCAGTGAATGAGACTCTTCATAGTGTGGAACTTGATGAGGTGACTGTCATTGTTGGGGACTTTACAGAACACTGTTCCTCACGGTACTTAAAAAAGGTCAATGGAGCGCTCAGCACAGTCTTGGTCAGACAGACCACAATCACCATGGACTAGGGAGGACGGAACGGGTTGTGTGTGTGTGTGGTGTGTGTGTGTGTGTGTGTGTGTGTGTGTGTGTGTGTGTGTGTCTTGTATGTGTGTTTGCCTGCGTGTGTTATGTTGTTTTGTGTGTACGCACGCGCACATGTGTGAGTGTGTGTTTTTATCTGTCCTGACCGTATGTCTTCTGTATGGGTATTGTGTGTCTGTTCCTGTGTTGAGCGTGTCTGTGCGTGTGTGTGTGTGTGGTGTGTGTGTGGGTGTGGGGTGGGTGTGGTGTGAGAGGGTGTGGTTGTGTGTGTGGGGGGGGGTGTTGGTGGGGGGTGTTGTGTGTGTGTGCGGCAGCCGTGCGTGTGCGTGTGGTCTGTGTAAATGTCAGTATTGTTATGTGTGTATGCGATGCGAACACGCTGATTGTTGCTGTGGTGACAGCGTGGAACATGGTCTGTCCAACAGGAACACCGGATGTCTCCTTGTAGTGAATGTGCATTGCATCAGATGGAGAATGCAGCGGTGTCGCGTCACCCCACGACCCGTGTGATGTCAGCACAGGAGGATTTGACGCAGATGTCTGACACGGGGGCGACGTCCGCTCTCTCTCTCTCTCTCTCCTTCTCTCGTCTCTCTCTCTCTCTCGACTTTCTCTCGTGCTCTCATCCCCTCTCTCTCTCCTCTCTCTCTCTCTCCTCTTTTTCGAGTCATCCTTATTAACATCGCCCTGTTTTTTACTGTCTATAGACTTACCACTTCCTGCCTTATGGTTATGTGTGGGTGTTGTGTGTGTGTGGGGTGTGTGTGTGTGTGTGTGTTTGTGTGTGTGTTCCTCCTATATTCCTATGTTCCTTCCTTTCCACAGTGGTGAGTCGGACCTCCCACCCCTTTATGTGTGGTGTGTGGTGTGTGTGTGTGTGGGGTGTTGTGTGAGGGTGTGTGTGTGGGGTGTGGTGTGTGGTGGGTGAGTTCCTCCTATATTCTATGTTCATCTTTCCACGTGGTGTAGTCCGGGACCTCCCCACCCATTATGTGTGTGTGTGTGTGGGTGTGGTGTTGGTTGTGTTGTGTGGTGTGTGTGTGTGTGTGGTGGGTGTGTGGGTGTGTGATGTGTGTGTGTGTGTTCCTCCGATATTCCTAGTTCATCCTTCTTTCCACTGTGTAGTCGGACCTCCCACCCATTATTGTGTGTGGGGTGTTGTGTGTGTATGTGTGGTGGTGTGTGTGGTGTTGTGTGTGGGTGTTCCCTCCCTATATTCCCATGTTCCTCCTTTCCACGTGGTGTATCAGGGACCTCTCCCACCTTCCTGTAGATCTGCCGGCGGCGGCAGTCTGGCGGTGACAGGGTAGATAAACGTCTAATGGAAGCCTGGGGTCACGTTGGGGATAGACAATGCGCTCCGGGGAAATTCAAATTTATACCGTCCTGTCCGGTTTTGGCCTCAGGTCGGACCCGGGGGAGTATGTATATCCTTCAGCTAAAATGGGATGCTTCAAGAAAGGACGCCAGCTCAGATTCCATACGTGTTTGACATTGGTCTGTATTTCATGTTTACAGAAAGGCTCTTCGGGTTTCTGAGCTCTCCAAGATATTCGACAGTTGTTAAAATACTGCAGGCATACACAACACACGTATGCACGCAACGCGCGCACACACACGAACGCAACGCGTGCACACGACACATAACGCGCGCGTGTGCATCCGACGCTACACAGTTCGCCACATACATAAACGCACGCACGACACGCACGCACCTCACGCACGCACGCACATAACGCGCGCCGCGCGTGCACACAGACACACACACACACACACACCACACACACACACACAACACACACACACACACAACTCACACACACATACACACACAGATAGTAGATAATTGATAGATAGATAGATAGATAGATAGATAAGATAGAAGATAGATAGTAGATGATGGATGGATGGGCAGAACAAACAGGCAGATGTCAACACACGCACCGCGCGCGCGGCGGCACACACGTCACACACAACACACACACACACACACACACACACACACACACACACACACACACACACACACACACACACACACACACAGTATGGGAGAGAGAGAGAGAGAACCTGTTTTAACACAATGTCACCATAGTTACCCCTTGAGTGTGTACACATCCAAGCTATTGTAATAAAGATAAGGACTCTTAGGATGATCCACAATTCTGAACTGACTATGGCGCGGAGAGTCATGGAATGGAGCCAGGTTCATCCTTAACCGCTGCCGCACTAATGCAAATCCAGTCGTCCGTGAATAAATTCCAGAGCCAGAACAGGTGTGAGTAATCCCAACACCCAATTCAGAATCTGTTCGGTATAGAGTTCTTAATCGAAACGCAGACAGGTTTTGAACTACCCCGCTAGGCGTGAAGAGATTGGTGGGCGTTTATGCGCTTTCTTTCCACTCTATAATCGAGTAAAACATCACCATCCTGGCTCCATCATGTCTTCTCAGACTAACAAAACAAGGTTGACTGCCGGCGGAAATTGAAACAGATTTGTGTGACTGGCGGAAATTTAAACATATTTGTTGTCTTGGCGAAATTGAAACATATTTGTTGTCACTCCGCCTGACTAAAGGTATCAAAGCAATCACAAGATAAAACAACGACGGGTTTCGACCTCTTGCATCTTCTGAGTGGTGTGAACAGTTTTAACGCCTTCAAGGTGTGATCTTTTGAATGGCCTGCGAAGAGGGGGGGTAGCGTTGTGAAGGAGCGTGCTCAGTGGTGTGATATTTAACGGCCTTGTGTGATATATTTAACCCTTCTAAGGGGGGGGTATATTTTAAGGCCTTCTAATCACCACAGCATATGCTGGTGATGTGTGATGCTGTATAATGGGGGCCCGGGAGCCTGGGGGGGGGCCGGGGGCCCCCGGGGGGTCGGGGGCTGTTGAGCTGCTGTAGGGGTGGGGCTGTGTTGGTTGCTGAGAGGGGGAGGCTGCTGTTGAGCTGCTGCAGGGGGCGGCGGCGCTGTTGAGCTGCTGCAGGGTGCGGCGGCTGCTGGTGAGCTGCTGCAGGGGGCGTGGCTGTGGTGAGCTGCT
>JAFLJL010001488.1:22500-25000 GCA_018398815.1 Conus ventricosus | reverse complement strand
ATGCTTCTTTTTGTTATCAATGTTGGAAAATCATTAAATCTCACCCCCACCCCCCACCCCTCACCCCGCCCCTTTAACTACAATATTCGTATCATTGCCTTGTCCTCTGTGTGTGTTTGTGTGTGTGTGTGTGTGTGTGTGTTCGTGTGTGTGTGTGTTATACGCAGGCGCTCGTGCGTTTGGGTGTTTGTGAGCATGTGCACATTGATGTGAGCTCAGAACAATAATGGTTCTCGTGCGTGGTCTCCTTTTCTTCATCCCCCATGAAACAGGCACCTGGTGGAAGTGTTTCCTTTCCTGCTTCTCCGAATGTGGAATCCCCCCACCCCCACCCCTGCACGCTCTCTCTCTCTCTCTCTCTCTCTCTCTCTCTCTCTCTCTCTCTCTCTCTCTCTCTCTCTCACGTTGCATATGTCAAATCGTGGTCTGTAGTGGCAATCAAAATTATGGTCAACCTATTGTCATTCCGCACCCTTTGACCCCCTCACCCTTCACTCCCATCCTAATTTTATGTTTCCTATTGATGAACTGTTTTATACTCAACGTGTTATTTTAAAATTAAAAATTTTTAATTAAGGTGCCTTTTTCCAACTGCATACATTCATGATTCGTGTTCAGGATCTGAGGGTGGAGAATGCGAGCTTTTTACTGTCACAGTCTGTACCCCCTGACGAAGGCAAATAAAGTCGAAAATTTAGGAAATTTTAATGTTGTTTGTTTGGATTGTTATCTACTTTGAATGTTTATATATATATATATATATATATATATATATATATATATATATATATATATATATATATATATATATATATATATATATATATATAAACTTCCTGCTTGCTCTCTGGGTGCAGGGTGGAAGAGGCGGCAGGTCAAAGACTCCTCCAATGAGGGAGAGGGAGGACGGGGCTTACTACAGGGGTCAACAGGGTGTCGCTTCAGGAGCACTGAGTTAGACACCCACTTCTGTCCTCAGGGGTCAACAGGGTGTCCCTTCAGGAGCACTGAGTTAGACACCACTTCTGTCCTCAGGGGTCAACAGGGTGTCGCTTCAGGAGCACTGAGCTACACACCCAGTTCTGTCCCCTTGCCTTGTCTGTTAGTGGAACAGGTGTCGTCTTTCATCCGTTTCTTTTTCTGTACTCCCAGTTCGTATAGAACAGGGAGTGCTTTAGAATGGGAACGAAGAAATGCTGTCTGTGTGTCTGTCCGTCCGTCTGTCCATGGTCAAAATGTGTTCCACTCGCTCCAGACAAAACTACTGGGCCGATCTTTCTGAAAATTTGTAGGCATGTTCATTATGGGTCAAGGATGATGCCCGATGTTTTAGTTTACTGTTATAGCCGTTACTAACCGCTCTAACGGCATGTAACGGTTTTTCTTCTTTATGGAATATCTCCAAAAGTACTTGGCCGATCTTTGTGAAAATTAGCAGGTATGAACATGATGGATCACGGATGATGCCCGATATTTTAGTTTACCCTGTTATAGCCGTTACTAACGGCTGTAACGGCCTGTAGCGGTTTTTTTCTTCTTTATGGAATATTTCAAAACGTACTTGGCTGATCTTTTTGAAAATTAGCAGGAATGAACATTATGGGTCACGGATGATGCCCGATGTTCTAGTTTATCGTTATAACCGTTACTAACAGCTGTAACTGCCTGTAACGGTTTTTCTTCTTTATGGAATATCTCCGAAAGTACTTGACCGGTCTTTCTGAAAATTAGCAGGTATCTTCATTATGAGTCACGGATGATGGCCGATGTTATAGTTTACGCCATTATAGCTGTTACTAACGGCTGTAACGGCCTGTAACGGTTTTCCTTCTTTATGGAATATCTCCGAAAGTACTTGGCCGATCTTTCTGAAAATGTATAGGTATGTTCAATATTGGTCTCGAATAATGCCCGATGTTTTAGTTTACCCCGGTGTAGCCGTTACTAACGGCTGTAACGGCCTGTAACGGTTTTTCTTCTTTATAGAATATCTCCGAAAGTACTTGGCCGATCTTTCTGAAAATTAGCAGGTATGCTCATTATGAGTCACGAATAATGCCCGATGTTTTAGTTTACCCCGTTGTAGCTGTTACTAACGGCTGTAACGGCCTAAATCGGTTTTCCTTCTTTATAGAATATCTCAGAAAGTACGTGGCCGATCTTTCTGAAAATTTGTAGGTATGCTCACTATGGGTCACGAATAATGACCGATGTTTTAGTTTATCCCGTTATAGCCGTTACTAACGGCTGCATTGGCCTGTAACGGTTTTTCTTCTTTTATGGATATCTCCGAAAGTACTTGGCCGATCTTTCTGAAAATTAGCATGTATGTTCATTATGAGTCACGAATAATGCCCGATGTTTTACTTTACCGTTATAGCCGTTACTAACGGCCTGTAACGGTTTTTCTTCATGGAATATCTCAGAATGTACTTGGCCGATCTTTCTGAAAATTTGTAGGTATGTTCATTATGGGTCACGGATGATGACCAATGTTTTT
>JAFLJL010001488.1:0-17500 GCA_018398815.1 Conus ventricosus | reverse complement strand
CATTAGGAAACGCCCCGGGGTTTAGTGCCTTTGCACACACAAGGTGAGCCCCCCCCCCCCCTCCCTCCATTAGGAAACGCCCCGGGGTTTAGTGCCGTTGTACACACACGGTGATCCCCAACCCCCTCCCCCTCCCCCTCCCCCTCCCCTATCAGGAGACGCCCCGGGTTTTAGTGCCGTTGTACACACACGGTGATCCCCAATCCCCCCTCCCCCATCAGGAGACGCCCGGGGTTTAGTGCCGTTGTACACACACGGTGATCCCCAATCCCCCCTCCCCCATCAGGAGACGCCCCGGGGTTTAGTGCCGTTGTACACACACGGTGATCCCCAATCCCCCTCCCCCATCAGGAGACGCCCCGGGTTTAGTGCCGTTGTACACACACAGTCTTCCTGAGGACCACCGTCCTTCAACACCCCCCCTCCCCCACGACGGCTTTCAAACCCATCCATGACGGCCTTTAACCCCCCCCCCCCCTCCCCATGACGGCCTCCTCACCACATGGACAACAACAGATGAGTCATTTTTCGTTCTTTATTTGTACTGTCCTAAATGTTAAATGTGATTTTTTTTTTTTTGCCTGAAGATGACCCAAGAGGTTGAAATGCATCGTGTCTTGTCATGTGCTTTGTTTGTCAATGTCATTGGCGGTAACTAACACCCTCTCTTTCTAAATTTTGCTTCGTTCTCTGCCGTCAGTCACTCCATTTTGAAACGTTTCAAAATCTATTAAACAATTATAGTACACTACTTTTCATTTATTGTGTGTGGTAAACTGTTAATAAGCTGTTTTAGGGCTCTATGAGTAGAGGATTCGCGCTTCATGGATTAGATTAATTTTTTAAAAGATAAGAATCCAGACATTTCTGGAAGTGTTTTTCAATAGACTTTGACACCAGAGATGAATTTGAGCCAGGCCTTTAGTTTGATGTAAGTGTTTTTCAATAGACTTTGACACCAGAGATGAATTTGCACCAGGCCTTTTGTTTGATGGATTTGAAGAATGAGCCTTTGAGAAGCATTTGTTTTATTTTTCCCCATTCACCCACTCAAGCACATACTGTTAGGCAGAATTATCCACCACTGCAGATATGAATGCTTATCTCCCCCTGTCAAGTACGTGCTATACACTCACTCCCTTACTGTTTACAAATACTCAAACCCATGAGCAATCAACAAATTTAATCAAACAACATTACACAACACTTTCACATCAACTCACAACTCTTCCATCCTTTACTCTGTACTTGTTTTGCAGCACCTCGCCTCCATTACAACAGATCGCAACATGCCCCATCCTGCAGTGACAGGGGAACACGTTCGGGAGTCCTTCCTCAGTCTTGCTCACAAAAGCCAAAGTGACAGGGGGATACGTTCGGGAGTCCTTCCCCAGGAACGAGCGCTCTGGAACTAGAATCCTAATGTAAGATACAAAGTTCCCTAAAGCCTCTTTCCAACAATTTACAATTAAACTCCGAGCTTATGATTTTAAAATAGTTTGCTGAAAGATCTTTAGAAAAGCCAGATGAAAGTCATCTCTGATCAAATGCAGTTAACATTTTACAAAGACAATTAACTTTATAACCTAAACAGGTTTATGAACATTATCAACGTTTGTATACATTTTAGGAAAGAACACAATATGCATACTTAATACAATGAACATCAAAGCAAAACCTTAGGGTTAATTTAAAGAATGTAAATATATTCTTAAATCTTCCAGTCTCCATTGCCTGGTGAGATTACAAGCAAATTTAACACTTACTTTTCGGACCCGTAGACTCCTAGTCTACACTAGCACTTGGTGCTATATTTACAAATTACACTCAGGGGAATACGACTTTCCCTGACCTGAAATCCCCTACTAGCCCGCTACCAAGCCAGGCTAACTAACAGAGAGCCCATCCACTCTCCAGGCTGTCTTCTCTCAGTCTCCCAAGAAGAGACAGTCACAAAATTGAGTGCTCTGAACAGCACTCACTTTCAAAAATGATTGTCTCTGACACACCACAGGTGTAAGGGTGAATTTTTTATCCCGTGACTATATATACCCAGATAATTTTTTAATCTCTACAGAGCGCTCTTCCTGACACCCCCTATTTCTTCAGTCTAAGACATAAGAGCAAGCTTTGTTTATAATTCAATGTTTCGTGCAGTCATTGCAACGCCAAGCTGCTCTGTAAGTTGCAGGAATGGTGCTCGGTACTTATCTTTGGAATTTATTAGTTTGTTGTAATTTAGTCCCTTGTGGATTCATTCCAAGAACTGGCCCTCAGCACTTGTGTCTTAAGAGGTTATCTTTTTATATTTTCTACTTTTCACAAGAAAATGTAGCTAGTTTTGCTCTTTCATGATTTTCTTTTGCTTCTTAGGTGGCACCTTTGGTTGGTTTTTTGAAAACTCAACAAACATACTACGGTATTGCACACCAGCCTTTTCTGGGATAGCATTCTTCTTAAAACCGAAAAGGCCCAGAGGGGTCAAATTACCACTTTCCGCGGTCACTGAGGAGAAACAATCATGTTTCGAACTATCGGTATTTGACCAGGAGTTATATGTTAGTGAGTTTCCCTCCCTATTGGAGATTGTCTCCCCTTGGAGACTATAAGCTTGCTGAAGGCTCATTTTGAGAAGCATTTGTTTTATTTTTCCCCATTCACCCACTCAAGCGCATACTGTTAGTTAGGCAGAATTATCTACCACTGCAGATATGAATGCTTATCTCCCCCTATTTCTTCAGTCTAAGACATAAGAGCAAGCTTTGTTTATAATTCAATATTTCTTGCAGTCATTGCAACACCAAGCTGCTCTGTAAGTTGCTGGAATGGTGCTCGGTACTTATCTTTGGAATTTATTAGTTTGTTGTATATATATATATATATATATATATATATATATGTGTGTGTGTGTGTGTGAAGAGAGAGAGCTACCTGTGTGCATGTCGAGACTTGAAAGTCCGCATTTCTTTCTTTGTACAATGAACAGTTTGGTATCCTTAATGCCCTGGTATCGTTGCTGCCAGTGGTCTGTGGTTCTTAGAAGACGGGTCCTCTTCCAGTAGAGTGCGGGGTGCGTGGTACCCTGCTAATCATGTGTCCTATTAGCTGTCGCGTGATCCGTCAGAGCGGCGGCCAATGAGGTCAGACCATCCGTCACCTGGGGACAGTGATTAATCGTCACTCTTCGCTTGAACATGGGGGGGGGGGGGGGGGGGGTCTTCTCCAGACAGTGGACTAGAGAATTTCTGTCGTTCTTTCTTTCCTGTTTTAATCATATTTTCTTAACTTTACCTTTCTTTTTCTGACATATTTCATTCGTTTTTCCTTGTTCTTGTTCTTCTTCTTCTTCTTCTTGTTCTTCTTTTCAGGTCCGTATACATATCAACAAATACGAAGCTGACATCAAATGTTTTTTTGTGAGTCAAGGTGTATAATTTCCTTAAGTATCTTTAAGAGTTCTATTTATGTTTAGTTCACAAGTAACATTCTACAGGGTAGATACCCCGCGTGATAGAGAATTATCGGGTGTGCAGACGTATTCATAACCCCACTCAGCTCGATAGAGAATTATAGGGTGTGCAGGCGTATTCATAACCCCACTCAGCTCGATAGAGAATTATAGGGTGTGCAGACGTATTCATAACCCCACTCAACTCGATAGGGTGTGCAGACGTATTCATAACCCCACTCAACTCAAATCTATCTTTCAAGACTTCTGATGAAGTGTGAATGTTGTAAAACAAAAATAGAATGAATATTGCCTTTGTTTTAGATGTTGTAAATCATCTTTTCTTTTCAAGGATGCTCCTTGTTCCTGGCGGTGTACGATACTCTGAGGTTAGTTTGAAAGTGAGTGGACTGCAGGCGGAAATTGAAACACATTTTAAACAGATTTATCAGTGAGTCCGCCCAACAACTGGGACAAATGACAAGACAAAACACTGTCCTGTTATAATGACCAGACAAAACAACGTCCTGTTATAATGACCAGACAAAACAATGTCCTGTTATAATGACCAGACAAAACAATGTCCTGTTATAATGACCAGACAAAACAATGTCCTATTATAATGACGAGACAAAACACTGTCCTGTTATAATGACAAAACACTGTCCTGTTATAAAGACGAGACAAAACACTGTCCTGTTATAATGACGAGACAAAACACTGTCCTGTTATAATGACGAGACAAAACACTGTCCCGTTACAATGACAAAACACTGTCCTGTTGTAATGACAAAACACTGTCCTGTTATAAAGACGAGACAAAACACTGTCCTGTTATAATGACCAGACAAAACACTGTCCTGTTATAATGACGAGACAAAACACTGTCCTGTTATAATGACCAGACAAAACACTGTCCTGTTATAATGACGAAACCCTGTCCTGTTATAATGACAGAACACTGTCCTGTTATAATGACAAAACACTATCCTGTTATAATGACAAAACACTGTCCTGTTATAATGACAAAACACTGTCCTGTTATAATGACCAGACAAAACACGGTCCTGTTATAATGACAGAACACTGTCCTGTTATAATCACGAGATACTGTCCTGTTATAATGACGAGACAAAACACTGTCCTGTTATAATGACGAGACAAAACACTGTCCTGTTATAATGACGAGACAAAACACTGTCCTGTTATAATGACAATACAAAACACTGTTCTGTTATAATGACAAAACACTGTCCTGTTATAATGACGAGACAAAACACTGTCCTGTTATAATGACGAGACAAATCACTGTCCTGTTATAATGACAAGACACTGTCCTGTTGTAATGACAAAACACTGTCCTGTTATAATGACAAAACACTGTCCTGTTATAATGACGAGACAAAACAATGTCCTGTTATAATGACGAGACAAAACACTGTCCCGTTATAATGACAAGACACTGTCCTGTTGTAATGACAAAACACTGTCCTGTTATAATGACAAAACACTGTCTGTTATAATGACAAAACACTGTCCTGTTATAATGACAAAACACTGTCCTGTTATAATGACGAGACACTGTCCTGTTATAATGACGAGACAAAACACTGTCCTGTTATAATGACGAGACAAAACACTGTCCTGTTATAATGATGCGACAAAATACTGTCCTGTTATAATGACAATACAAAGCACTGTCCTGTTATAATGACAAAACACTGTCCTGTTATAATGACAAAAACACTGTCCTGTTATAATGACAAAACACTGTCCATTATAATGACAAAACACTGTCCTGTTATAGTGACAAAACACTGTCCTGTTATAATGACAAAACACTGTCCTGTTGTAATGACAAAACACTGTCCTGTTATAATGACAGGACAAAACACTGTCCTGTTATAATGACAAAACACTGTCCTGTTATAATGACAAAACACTGTCCTGTTATAATGACAAAACACTGTCCTGTTATAATGACGAGACAAAACACTGTCCTGTTATAATGACCAGACAAAACACTGTCCTGCTATAATGACAAAACACTGTCCTGTTATAATGACAAAACACTGTCCTGTTATAATGACAAAACACTGTCCTGTTATAATGACGAGACAAAACACTGTCCTGTTATAATGACGAGATAAAACACTGTCATGTTATAAAGACAAAACACTGTCCTGTTATAAAGACGAGATAAAACACTGTCATATTGTAAAGACGAGACAAAACACTGTCCTGTTATAATGACGAGACAAAACACTGTCCTGTTATAATGACGAGACAAAACACTGTCCCGTTATAATGACAAAACACTGTCCCGTTATAATGACTAAAGACTGTCCTGTTATAATGACGAGACAAAACACTGTCCCGTTATAATGACAAAACACTGTCCCGTTATAATGACTAAAGACTGTCCTGTTATGTGTTTGTCCTTGTAGTTTGGCCAACTCACTAATAATTCTTTTTTTTTATTTGATACTCTGAGATTATTCACCAACAGAATAATTTTCAAGCGAATGCGTTGAACAACAGTCTCATTTTCAACGAGTACAATTCTTTTTAAACAATGTACAAACAAACAAAAAATTAAAACGTGAAATACGTATAGAAAAATAAGAAACTGCTCGTCCAACGACCTCGAGCGGCAAGCGCTTGAAGGTAGGGTAAGGTAATGTTGTTTATAGCCCAGCCGACCGCAAAGGGCCAAATCAGGGCTGTCACCGCGTCGAAGCCATTAAAAAAAACTTATTCACTCAACTCTTTAAAATACAAGAAGTAAAAACACATCAGAAAGTTTGTTCCAATCTTTCTTCTGTAAAATCTTAGATCAGATGAAAAATGTTAATCTCTTTTAGAAATTCAAAGATGACATCAGGTGGGACATCTCTGAATAAGGTTTTCATGGAATCTGCTGTAAAGTGTTTGTGTCTCACATCATGCAAGTCCCAACTCTCTAAAAGAATATGTCTCACTGTGAATGGTACATGACATGGAATACACCACGGAGCTTCTTCACCTTTTGAAGGAAGAAAGGACAAGCAAAAAATCAACACAGGAAAACCAGTCAGTCAGACCACACCACAACAGAGCAAGACAACATGCCTGAACATGAATCACACTCATGCAGTTAAACCGACACGTCATGCCTGAATGTGACATAGAACAGAGAAAAAGGAGAATGAAGAGGAGGGGGGGAGGGTACTCGCGCATGTGCAACTCTGTTTTTATTGGTTTTAACCGTTAATTAATGCCATTCATTGTCGCCGTGTTCAAAAAGGGGTTGGAGGAATAACAAGGCCAATCTACACAGTGAACATAACAACAGAAATGATGGTAACATAAAGTAATGATGGTGTTAATGTTAATAATATGACATTGATAATGAGAAGAACAGTAACAGCAACAACAACAACAACAATACGCTTTCACCCTGATGGAAGATTAAGGGACTGGTAGTCCTCTGATTCCAGTGCTTTGGATGATTTCTGTCCTGCTGGAAGGTCAGGTCAGGTCAGGTCAGGTCAGGTCAGGTCAGGTAATGTTGCTTATGGCCCAGCCGACTACATGGCGCCATAGCAGGGCTGTCACCACGCCGAAGTCATCTCATAAGTAACAGCAGGGCTGTCACCACGCCGAAGTCAACTCATAAGTCATAGCAGGGCTGTCACCACGCCGAAGTCATCTCATAAGTCACAGCAGGGCTGTCACCACGCCGAAGTCATCTCATAAGTCACAGCAGGGCTGTCACCACGCCGAAGTCATCTCATAAGTCACAGCAGGGCTGTCACCACGCCGAAGTCATCTCATAAGTCACAGCAGGGCTGTCAGCACGCCGAAGTCATCTCATAAGTCATAGCAGGGCTGTCAGCACGCCGAAGTCATCTCATAAGTCATAGCAGGGCTGTCACCATGCCGAAGTCAACTCATAAGTCACAGCAGGGCTGTCAGCATGCCGAAGTCAACTCATAAGTCACAGTAGGGCTGTCACCATGCCGAAGTCAACTCATAAGTCATAGCAGGGCTGTCACCACGCCGAAGTCATCTCATAAGTCACAGCAGGGCTGTCACCACGCCGAAGTCAACTCATAAGTCACAGCAGGGCTGTCAGCACGCCGAAGTAAACTCATAAGTCACAGCAGGGCTGTCAGCACGCCGAAGTCAACTCATAAGTCACAGCAGGGCTGTCAGCACGCCGAAGTCAACTCATAAGTCACAGCAGGGCTGTCAGCACGCCGAAGTCATCTCATAAGTCACAGCAGGGCTGTCAGCACGCCGAAGTCATCTCATAAGTCACAGCAGGGCTGTCAGCACGCCGAAGTCAACTCATAAGTCATTTAAAAAGAAGACAACTCCTTCACACAACCCTTTAGAATACACCCCCTAAAACACACCGGAAATGTCGTTGAAAATCTTTCTTCTCCAAAATCTTAGATCAGATGAAAAATGTTCATCTCCCTCAGAAATTCAAAGGTCACGTCAGGTGGGACATCTCTGAACATGGTTTTCAGAGAGTCTGTTTTAAGTGTTTATGTCTCACATCATGCATGTCCCAACACTTCAAAAGAATATGTGTCACTGTCAGTGGTACATGACGTGGAATGCACCACAGAGTTTCTTCACCTTTTAAAAGATAAGAATGGGTGTAAAAGGGGTGGCCTGTGTGCAAACAGCACAGGATTGGTTCTTCTTAACGGCCGCCTCGGGAACATGGTTACAAACTCTTTCAGGTCTGGACGGATTCTAAATAGTTTGTTATCCGTTTTGCTTGAAGAAAACGGTCAAATCAGTTGAAGGCGGAAACGGTTGTGGCTGTTTTGTCATTTGTTTCTTGGTTCGGTGGCTCATGAGTTTTATTTCCCATGTATTTCAATGGAAGAGGGAGGACGGTGCAGCAATCTATCCAGACATTGTGGAATTATATGTTTAGGAACTGGCTTTTTACATCTACAGTGCCAGAGGTATAAATTCCTGTAAGAGTCATCAGTGAACTGGCTTTTTACATTTACAGTGCCAGAGGTATAAATTCCTGGAAGAGTCATCAGTAAAGATAGTTTCAAAGCGAGGTGACCGCAAGCGGAAATTGAAACAAACATAAAAGAAAGATAACTGTTCCGCCGTACGGAAGAGACAAAGAATTTTGTCTTGTAATTTGTTTGTCTTTTCCGTTCGCCAGAACGGCGCGGTCCTTGTTCTGTTAAATCGGTGAAAATGCAGAGAAATCAATTCTCAATTATGGTGAGCAAGACCTTTGAAGTCAGGAGGGACACTGAGACAGACAGACGGACAGACTAACAGACAGATGAGAACGAGAGATAGCAACTGAGACAGACAGACGGACAGACTAACAGACAGACAGACGGACAGACTAACAGACCCGAGGAGAACGAGAGATAGCAAAATGGTGTATAGACTAGAGAGGAAGACAGCCTTACTACTTCTTTCCCTGGTTAGAATGATTGAAAGAAGTCAACGAATGTCTGTCTGTCTGTCTGTCTGTCTGTCTGTCTGACTGATTGTCTGTCTGTCTGTCTGTCTGTCTGTCTGTCTCTCTCCTCTCTCTCTCTCTCTCTCTCTCCTCTCTCTCTTCTCTCTCTCTCTCTTTCTCTCTCTCTGAGTTGTGTGTGTGTGTGTGTGTGTGTGTGTGTGTGTGTGTGTGTGTGTGTGTGTGTGGTGTGTGTGTGTGTGTGTGTGTGTTGTGTGTGTGTGTGTGTGTTTCAATGAGCGTTTGTCTCAACCTGAACTAATTCGAAGAAAGCAGTGAGAAACAAATGGCAACACTTTGAGCATGCGGTAAACAAAGCAGCACTTTACATGTAAATACAAATCTAACGATGCAAGAACTCTGTTTTTCATGTAATCATATAAAAAGGCCTGACTGCACGGCTCCGATCCTGTGTCCTGTCACATGACGGATCCTTTTCCGGAGTGTCCGTTAGCAGGATTGTTGGAATTCCTTCCAATGTCTTGCGATGCTGATACGCTCCCTACTGACCGGAAGAAACCAACTGCTATCCCAATTTTTAAACAATGAAAGACTAAAACTCATCTCTGTTTTCCTACCCATAATTTTTGACACGGTACATTGGATATCTGTTGGAAAGAATTATGTGAAACACAATGGAACATTTCCTTGACGGAAAAATGGAGTTTTGTCTTGACATCAGAATGGTTTCAAAAGAGGCAGAAGAGTTACAGACTACATTGTCCATTTAACATCACATGTGAAAGAAGCTTTAGCACAGCGTGACTCCACCTTTGCCACAGGGTCTGATGTTCAGGGAGAGTATGATGCAGTACGACACTCTAAAGTACTGTAAAAAGCACACAAAGTAGGAATGCGAGGTTTTTTTCCCCAGTTTTTAAAAACATTCTTATCGGATAGAACAAGTCAAGTCAGTTTGAATGGAATGTTATCAAGCTCTAAGACAATCAGCATGGGTATCCCCAAGGCGTTGTGACTGATCCTACTCTCTTCTCACTAATGCTGTAGGATATGAAGCAGGTTTACACAAAAAGCGCTATATAAGTGCTCTACGCAGATGACAGTGCCCTTTGTGTCTAAATTTTTTTGAAAGATAAAAATGATAGAAAAATTTCAAGACTTTAATGACAATATTCTTAATCACATGAAATCAAAAGGGTTTGACCTGTTTGCGCATAAAAATGTATTAATTATCTTTACCACGAAAACGATTGCAATCGAAGGCAGAGAAGCTGCCACAGTAAAGATTAATGATACCCTGATTTTTCCAACCAAACAAGTTAAGTGATATCTTTCACTTCAAACTTTTGCATGATTATGATAATTACCTCGTAGGAAAGACTAGAGCCAAATGCATAACCATGTGTACTTGCCGGCAACCCCTAAACAGGGGTTCTCATCTGAGAAGTATTTTCACAGCCTCAAGGGAAGATTCGCATCTGTTAATTACTATCGACTCGCAAGCCTTTAGAATTGCATCAGGACTTCTCCAATGGGCTTCAGTTGATTTGATGTAGAAGGAGGCAAGTGTATTATCCTGAAATGAACACAGATTAATCTACACCTGCATTTTAACTGAAAGAGCAAGAACCATCCCAAATTCAGCCATGACTGAATTGTATGGGAGTACCTATGTTTCTAAAGAGATACGTATCGAAGCAGTGTACATTCGTCGGCTGATGACAGTTCTCCGTTGTTTCACCACTGTAACTTGTCTCTTGGTTGCATTGCCACGATCCCAAAGTGCTCACATCCTTTCTGGTCAGCAGAGCAGACTGAAATCATCTTCAGGAACCTCGTTAAAATCACTAATCCTCTGTTACTGACATCCAGTACCAAAGACCTGATGGACAGTCAACGTGGTTCTCATCTGCACATGTTTGCAGATGGTTTGGCTTTGGATACTTCTGATGTTGAGGCTGTGGGTTTGTTGTTGCTGTTTGTTTGTTTGTTTGTCTGTTTGTTGTTTTTATATCAGCGCTTAAGATCAACAAGAAATAATATACTACAAAAGGATGTCCTGTATTTACATATGAGTTATTTGCCATTTTAAACGCAACGGGTTTTATTCTTGGCATGTCTGTTTTACACAAAAGAAAACTGATAAGATAGGGTTCAGTATTAATGCTTACGGCTCGGCAGTGTCATTCAAGACATGCTATGTGATTTTTTTTTTTTTTTTTTTTTTTGCTAACTTACCGGCTAATAACACTGGGTTTCAAACTACTTTGTGCATGGCAATGACTTAGCTGATTTTGTATGCAACACAGCCAACAAGAAACACATTCCATACTTTTGTTTGTGACGTCCCTCTTTCTTCACATGAAGTATTGGCATTCTCACAAGTTCAGTCTGGAATATGAGACAAAAGCATTACCTCGGAGATTCAACTCGAAAGCACAGCTGGGATCTGTTTAATCCCAACAAGAAATGCACTAATTCCAAAGGGCCTTTTCAAAGCGTAACTTAATACATACATTTCCAGTAAATGGATGTTGAGGCTGTTATTTGAAATCGGCACCTGCATGTGCGTGTGATCAGATATTATTTTATTCTCTCTCTCTCTCTCTCTCTCTCTCTCTCTCTCTCTCTCTCTCTCTCTCTCTCTCTCTCTCGCTCTCGCTCTCGCTCTCTCTTTCTGTCTCTCTGTCTCTCGCTGTCTCTCTGTCTGTCTGTCTCTCTAACTCTCTCTCTCTCTCTCTCTCTCTCTCTCTCTCTCTCTCTCCTCTCTCTCTCTCTCTCTCGTTTGTGCCAATACAAGAGTTCACTTTCAGCCTCTTCGTGACAAGATCAAGTCTTTTCATCTTCCGCTGATGATTTCTCGTGTGTCTAATCCCAGATGTGAGACTGGATGGAGCCAGGCATTGTCAGCTATTTCTTCGCCTTAATCTCGTCCACTCGGAAGATATTTCCAATTTAATCTACTTTTTTAACAGTTTCTGCTGTGTAAAGGTTTACAGTTCTATTCTAAATACATCCTGTCACAATGGTGCACGTAGAGCGGGGCTTTTCTCCATCCTGTCCTCTCCCTCCCCTCTCCCCTTCCTTCCTTCCTTCCCTGCCACTCTCCCTGTGTGTGTGTGTGTGTGTGGGGGGGGGGGGGGGGGTGGTGATGGGTGTGTGTGTGTGTGTGTTAGAATCTGACGACTGATAGTCAGGCTGTTCCCTACTCCAGCTATTCTTGTTCTCCGTGTATTGGTAAAGATAGGGCTGTATAGAATTGATGTTTACGCGTACTTGCGTATGTGAGCTATACTCTGTGTGTAGTAGTAGTAGTAGTAGTAGTCGTAGCAGTCTCTCTCAGTTTTATATCTGTTCATATATGTGATATTGGACGGAGAGAGAGAGAGAGAGAGAGAGAGAGAGAGAGAGAGAGAGAGAGAGAGAATGAAATTTTTATTCAGGATAGGCCAAAGCCCCTTCTGAAGGGGGTATTCTCAAAACAAAGCATGGTGCGTGCAACAACAACAATAACATAACACGAAAATGCATGAAGTACAATCTGTTATACCAGCGCATGAAGTACAATCTACTGACCCAGGTATTAACTGCATTCTAATGAAGCGGTATTCATACAACATCGGCGCCTTCATACACTTATTAAGTGAACATAACAGCTCGCCTCTTAAAAGCTCTATACAAATATATGCATAAATTCCTTACAATAATTTCATTTTCATTCGCCATTAGTAGGCTGACACGAAACTGACATGGGTTTACATAAATTTGAATGGAATATATTCCTGCCGTAAGTCACTGAGAACAGGGCACATGAACAAAAAGTGTATTTCATCATCGTTTGCCTTTTGACAGAGCGGGCATATCAAACTGCTGTCAGAAATGACATTATACCGTTGACGATGCACTGCTATGTCTGACACACCAAATCTAAACTTCGTCATGTAATTTCTAATATGTCTATCAATATCAAGTGAAAGATACATTCGCAATTATTAGATGATTTAAACGTCCTGTACCATGAAAACCTGTCACTTTCCTGAATATGTTCATGCCAGCACTGCCACCTGTTATCTATGAGTCTCTGACGAAATACTTGCAAAAAATGTTTTACATTTTCCACCCCCTGGTTCAGCCATACAAATCCAAAACCATTTAAAAATAGTATCTTACGAACACTTGACGCCCATGTAGTCTTACCACGTGAATCCAACCAAAATAACATTCTATAAGCTTTCAAGGGTAACCTGTTATCAGTCATCCGTAATATCTTTAGCCAGTATCTAACACATTGCACACGTGAATTTATATAAATAGGATAACGTCCGGTATCTCCATAAACTAACTCGTTGGGTGTTTTTATATGGATTCCTAGAAACCTTTTAAGAGCATACAAATGAACCGTTTCAATATGAACAGCAGTCGCATCCAGTCCCCACAATTCAGCACCATAGAGGGCAATGGGTTGCACCTGAGTATCAAACATTTTTAACATTACTTTAAGCGAAGTATTATTAAGTTTGTACAATCGTTGCAGAATAAATAGTAATGCATTTCTTGCCCTGCTAGCGAGATCTTTACATGCAGCCACAAAACTGAGCCGGGTAGAAAAATTAATACCTAAATATTTGTAACAGTTAACAACATCCATTTGTTCCCCATTGAACGACCACCTCTCTCTTGCTGCAAGGTAACCTCCTTTTCTAAATACAACAATATTGCTCTTTCTCATATTCACCTTAAGTTGGAGTCTAGATGCTGCAATACATAAACTGTTCAACTGGGTCTGGAGGCCAACTGGGGTTTCTGACAATAAAGCTATATCATCTGCTAATAACAAAATAAACAGTTCAACAGTATCTGGAGACAGGGTTGCACCATGTCTTCCGTTCTCTATTATTTCTTGCGCTAATTCGTTGATAAATAGGGAAAACAAAACAGGACTACAGGCATCCCCTTGTTTCACCCCTTTTGTGCACATTATATAGTCTGTAAAATCTCCACCACATCTAACCCTCGCTTTTACATAATCATACATGCTCTTAATACATCGATGTATCTTACCCTTTATTCCATTCTTTTTAAGTATTGGCCAAAGTAATTTTCTGGAGACTGAATCAAATGCCTTTTCGAAATCAATGAAGGCTACGTATAATTTGCGATTCAATGAAAACTGTTTCTGTATAATAGCTAAAAGTGTAAACATTTGGTCGATAGTTGAATAACCTTTCTTAAAACCTGCCTGCCACTCGCCAGTGCTATTATTATGTTCGACCCACTCTTGCAATCTACAGTTGATTATTGAACTATATAATTTACTACCTATATCACAAAGTGATATGCCCCTGTAGTTGCCTGGATCGTTGACTTCACCTTTCTTGAATAATGGCATATAATCGACTCTGTCCAGTCATCAGGAAATATCCCTTTGTCAAAAAGTACATTAAAAAATATGACCAAAAAATCAGTTACGGCATTTCCAGCGTTTTTAAACAATTCTCCAACTATACCATCAGGGCCCGCAGCTTTTCTGTTCTTTAGTTTTTTAATCGCTGAGATTACTTCTGCTCTTGAAATTGGGCGGTCGAGGACACCTGCTTCACTATCAATATCAAGAGAGGCAACTTCTTCTACTTCTTGCACGTCTTCTTCAATATCTTTTTCGAGAAGTTCTTTGAAATGCCTATACCAGTCCTTGACTGAAATATTATTATACGTATTACTTTTTCTAACTGATGTTTTACGCATATGCTTCCAGAACTCTCTCTGATCGTTTACTGAATTAATCAAATTGCATAATAAAGTAGAATTATATTCGTTCTCCTTCCTCTTCAAAAGATTCTTATATTCCCTTCGAGTTTTACAATAAACGTCTCTGTCTTCATCGTCTAGCGTCTTTCTGGATATTCGCAGAAGCTGTTGCACGTCTTTTTTAGTTTTATAACATTCACGGTCAAACCAATCATCATTCTGTTGATTAGTATTTATTCTCATTTGTTTTCTCATGCACTCTGCCTGTTCTTTTATACAAGCATTAAATATGTTTAAAGCGGCATTAACATCATCATCCATGAGACTAACAGCTTCCTCAAGCATTAATAGTGCACGTTGACTACTCATTAGATCATGAAAAGTATTAGCATATTCACCTTGCCATACATACTTATCAATAAATTGTGTCTTTTTCTTTATGTCTTTTCCATTTCTTACTTCATGTTTTAAGTTTATGTTGAACACAAGAGGTAGATGGTCGGACTCTATGCGTTCATTTACACTGAGGTTGCACGATAGATTAACAAGGGTTAAACAAGTCATAGGAAATTATGAAATAGTCATTCACACTGTTCCCTGTCTCTGAAATGTATGTGAAACGACCTTGACGGTCGCCGTCACACACACCATTTAAAATGCACATATCTAGCGCAGTACACATGTTTAACAACAGCTTACCATACCTGTTCAATGTCTTATCTTCGGAACCTCTGTTAATGAAGGTTCCGTTGTGTATGCTGAAAGGACACTTTTCTGTTGTAAATTCCTGGCAAATATTAGAGATTCTGCTATTTAGATCTCCAGCCAGAAGTAAATACATATCAGGCATACTAAGCATAACATCAAAAAGGCAATTTTCCAAAACACTTATGCCATTATCAATATCATAGTAAACATAGTAGGGTGAATTTTCCGGCGGAACATATGTACATACATAAAGAACATTCTTAGAAAAACCAAACACATCTTTAGAAATATTGAACATCATCGTATTATTTAAGTCAGTTGGTAGCTCTTGTACGAAGGGCAACAGTTCCGTTTTGATAAGACATATAACACCTCCAGATCGTCTTCCGTGTCTTGTAAATTGAAGAGCAGGTTTACAGAAAACCTTATGATTGTTGAATACATACGACTTCAAATTTTCAAGAAACGTCTCTACCAAACAAACAAAATCAAACGATGTTATGTACGAAACAAATTTTTTATCAGATAACTTAGAAAGCAAGCCATTCACGTTCCAGTGCAAAAATGATACATGTTTTCTGTTCGTACCACTTAAATCTACATCATAGAGAGAGAGAGAGAGAGAGAGAGAGAGAGAGAGAGAGAGAGAGAGAGAGATGCATAAATGTCTGAGGTTTTGTAAGTGTATTCACAATGTGGTTATCAAAGTGCACATAAATATCCCTCTGAACATCCCTACAACATACCTGCTAATAATCTTAACGTATATGGTTTACTGGACCACAAATTAAAGAAAAAAACAACATTGAAGGGAAACTTTAAATCTGAAAAGACATCACACAAAGACATGCCTGATAATGGTGGTAAATGACCTTAAAGAGGTAAACAGTCAAACAGCAGATGCTTGCTGGTTATTCTTCGTTCTCTACAAATACATTTTGCTTCGTTTGTATATTTATTTTTTTAAGGCATCAAGTTTTAGTTCATGAAATATTAAAATGAAATTTCTGTATTGGTGCATGTTTTTCACTTGTAAATGAGGAACGCTGTTTAAATGTTCATGATTAAGTAAATGAGTATTTTTGTCAGCCACACCACAGTCTGTCTGTCTTTCGCTCTCCCTCTCTCTCTCTCTCTCTCTCTCTCTCTCTCTCTCTCTCTCTCTCTCTCTCTCTCTCTCTCTCTCTTTCTCTCTCTCTCTCTCTCCCTCCCTCTTTCCCTCTCTCTCTCTATCTCTCTGATCAACGTTGCTGTACAGTTGGTCATTCCCAACAGTGAAGTCGAGCCCTGTGTCTGTGTGCAGGCGGTTACTGCCCACCGGTCAACGACTCCATCAACTGCTGGCCGGCCACGCCCCCCAACACCACCATCTTCGGCCCCTGTCCGGCCCTGCATCCCGCGCACAATGCCACAGGTAGCTGTACCCTTGTGATTCCATCCGCACCTTTGTCATGACAGGTGTACCCTTGTGGGTCCATCCGCACCTTTGTCATGACAGGTGTACCCTTGTGGGTCCATCCGCACCTTTGTCATGACAGGTGTGCCCTTGTGGGTCCATCCGCACCTTTGTCATGACAGGTGTACCCTTGTGGGTCCATCCGCACCTTTGTCATGACAGGTGTACCCTTGTGGGTTCATCCGCACCTTTGTCATAAGAGGTGTACCCTTGTGGGTCCATCCGCACCTTTGTCATGAGAGGTGTACTCATGTGGGTCCATCCGCACCTTTGTCATGAGAGGTGTACCCTTGTGGGTCCATCCGCACATTTGTCATGAGAGGTGTACTCATGTGGGTCCTTCTGCACCTTTGTCATGAGAGGTGTACCCATGTGGTCCATTCGCACCTTTGTCATGACAGGTTCATTCATACTGGTTCATCTCACCTTTCTCGTTCCATAAAGGTCCATACGCACCTTTCGTGTTAGGAGTGTACCATGTGGGTTTATCTATACCTTTTTCATCGTTAGAGGTGTATCCATATAGGTTCATCCGCACCTTTCTCGTCAGAGGTGTACCCATGTAGCTTCAACCGCACTTCTCGTTAGAGGTGTACTCATGTGGGTTTGCATCTAGTACCATTGTTCATCCGTGTACTATGGTCATCGCACTTTCTCGTAGTATCCATATAGGTTCATCGCCTTTTCA
>JAFLJL010001487.1:22500-34693 GCA_018398815.1 Conus ventricosus | reverse complement strand
GTCGTGGGTTGGACGGGGGGATCATCATCGTCATATCGTCATCATCCCATCATCAGTAGTAGTAGTTGTAGCATAATAGTAGTCGTGGTGCTACAGTTTTTCTTTTTTTTAATGTTAAATGATAAAATGATAATAATAACAATGATAATGATAATCATAATGAATCATAACAATGATAATGAGGGTTTGTAATAAGAACGGTGATGATGATGATGATGATGAGATGATATGATGATGATGATAAACGATACAAATAATAACAATGGAATGATGAAATGATGATGATGATGATGATGGATAATAATAACAAAACAACAACAACATAATGATGGTAATGTTATAATATGATGCTGAAAATAAATAAAAATAATATAGTAATGAAATAATAAAAAAATAAAATAATAATAATAATTAATAATAATTTAGTAAAAAAGATTATGATGAGATAAAATGAGAGAAGAGAAACAGAAGAAGAGAGATAAGAAGAAGAGAATATCGGCTGGGATGGACGGTGGCAAGGACGGAGTTGGAAGTGACAAAAAAGTCAAAAACTGTCCGGTTCGAAGAAAACGAAAAAAAAAAAAAAAAAGAGAGAGAAGAGAGAGAGAGAAAAGAGGGGGAGAGGGAGAGGAGGAGAGAGAGAGAGAGAGAGAGAGAGATGGAATAAAAGCCAGGGTGGATGTGAGGAGTGGGCGAGGGAGGGAAGTGGGGGTGGGGTGGAGCTGGAGGAGGATGAGTATTTGGCCAAGCAGGAGGACGGTTGTTTTTTTGCCCTGTTCGTCCCAGTCCCAGCAGGGGCACCTCGACCTGACAGAGTACAAAAGGAAACGCCTCTCCATTTGGCATGCACGACACAAGTAGAATTTTTCTGGAGGGTTGGGATGGTGGGGGTGGGGGTTTTCCCAACAGCTGTTGTTTGCACACAGGACGCAGCGTACACGGAGCGCTAGTGATGGGTCCCTAATTGCAGTCTACGTTGACTGCCTGTTGGGGGGTTTTTTCTGTGGAAAGTCTGTCCTCTCTCTCTCTCTCCTCTCTCTCTCTCTCTCCTCTTCTCTCTCCCCTCTCTTCTCTCCTCTCTATCTTTTCGTCTGTCTTTGTGCGTGCGTGTGTCTTTGTCTGTCTGTCTGTCTGTCTCTCTGTCTGTCTCTCTCTCTCTCTCTCTCTCTCTTCTGTCTGTCTGTCTGTCTTTTCTGTCTGTCTGTCTTTGTGCGTGCGTGGGGTGTAATGGGGTGTGGTGGTGTGTGTGTGTGTTGTTTTGGTGTGTGTGTGTGTGTGTTGTGTGTTGTGTGTGTGTTTTCGTGCTCGCGCGCGCATCTACGCAAAAAGAGAGAGAGAGAGGGAAAAGAAAGACAGGACAGACAGACAGACAGACAAGAGAAAGCTAAACGACTCCTCTACACACACATAGTGGGGTTGGGCTTTTCGCATAATCATATGCTGCTCTGGAGAAGACTGCCATGGCCACTCCCTTCTATTTCTTCCTCCCCCACCCCTACCCCCACCCCCCCCGTCCCCTCCGCGTCCTTCACCGCATTTCTTGGCTGCACTGGGGCAGCTCCATTGTCGTGAAGAGCGCCAAATCCACAACAACACGTGTCCGGTCTCGGCAGTCGTCAGAGCGGGATTGGGGCCGTGCCCCTAATGCAGGTCTCCCCCCGACTACTTTTCTTTTTTTTCTGTTGGCTTTAAAGACGGGCACTGGCGCAGAGAGAAAGGACTTTTGATGGCAGGGGACAGGCACTGGCAGAAAAGGGAAAAGGGCCCAAGATGGCGAAAAGGACATTGATGGCGAAAGGACATTGTGAGGGGGAAGGGAAAGGCAGCAGAGAGAAAGGGAAATTGATGGCAGAAAGGACATTGATGGCAAAAAAGGACTTGATGGCAGAGGACAGGACTGGCAGCAGAGGAAAGGACTTGAGGCAGAAAGGACATTGATGGCAGAGGGCAGGCACTGGCAGCAGAGAGAAAGGCATTGATGGCAGAGGGACGGACGGCAGCAGGAAAAAGGGAATTGAGGGCGAGGGAAGGCACGGCGCAGAGAGAAAGGACATTGGGGCAGAAAGGACTTGATGGCAGGGGCTTTGGAAAGCAGAAAGGCCCAGGCAAAAATGAGATCAAAGCCACAAAGGGGGTGTGTTTTCATTTTTTTTGTATGAGCGAATCTGACGGTGTTTTTTTACCCTTTCTTTTTCCCTCGTTGCTGTCTGTCTGTCGTTTTCCTTTTCTCCCCTTCCCCCTTTCTCCCTCTTCTTCTTCTCTCGCCCCCCGTCCTCCTCTTCCTCTCTCCTCTTTTTCCCTTTTTCCCTTTAAAAACCCTTCTCCCCTCTTTCTCTTTTCTCTTCTCTCCTCTCTCTTTTTGCGCACTTTTTTAACACAATTACACACTTCCTCCGCTCTCTCTCTCTCTCTCTTCTCTCTTTTTTCCCTTCTCTCTTTTTTTTTGCGCACTTTTTTTCACACATATACACACATTTCTCTCTCCCTCTCTCTTTTCTCTCTCTCTCCTTCTCTCTCTCTCTCTCCCCTTTTTTTTCCCCTCTTTGCCACTTTTTTTACACACATATACAAATTCTCTCTCTCCTTCTCTCTCCTCTCTCTCTCCTCTCTCTCTCTCTCCTCCTCTCGCATGTTTTAACACATATACCAATTCTCTCTCTCTCTCTTCTTCTCTCTCTCTCTCTTCCCCCTCCTCCCTCTTCTCTCTCTTCTTTCCCCTTTGCGCCTTCTTAACACTATACACACTTCTCTCCCCTCGCTCCTCTCTCTCTTCTCTTTGCCATTTGTTTTCAACAAAACCACCTCTCTTCTCGCTCTCCTCTCTTCTCTTCTCTCTTTTTTGCGCACTTTTTTTACACACATAACACCATTTCTTCCCTCTTCTCTCTCTTTTTGCGCCTTGTTTTAACACATATACAACATTTCTCTCTCGCTCTCTCTCCTCTCTCCTTTCTCTCTCTTCCCCTCTCTCTCTTTGCGCACTTTTTTTTCCACAAAAACAATTCTTCTCTCGCTCTCTCTTCTCCTCTTCTCTCTCTCTTCCTCTCTCTTCCTCTCTTTGCGCCATTGTTTTACACACAATACACACATTCCTCTCTCTCCTCTCTCTCTCTCTCTCTTTGCCCCATTGTTTTACCAAATACACACTTTCTCTCTCTCTCTTCTTCTCTTCCTCTTTTCTCTCTCTTCTCTCTCTTTGGACTTTTTTTTTTACACACATATAACACATTCTCTCTCCTTCTCTCTCTCTTCCCTTTCTTTGCCCTTTTTTTCCCCCAAACACACTTTTTCCTCTGCGCTTCTTCTCCCCTCTTCTTCTCTTCCTTCCTTTTTCTTTTGCCATTTTTTTACCAATAAAAATTCTCTCTCTCCCTCTCTCTCTCTCTCCTCTCTTTTTCCCCCCTTTTCTCTCTCTCTCACTTTTTTTTTTCCAAATAAAAACCCTTTCCCCCCCCCCCCCTTCCCCCCCCACAACACAACAAAATTTTTCTCCCCCCCCCCCCTCCCTCCCCCCCCCCCCCCCCCCTTAAAATTTAAAAACCCCCAAAAACACCACTCTCCCCCCCCCCCCCCTCTCTCTCTCCTTTTTTTTCCCACATTTTTAACCATTCCACCATTTCCTTTTCCCCTCTCCCCTCCTCTTTCTTCTCTCCCCTCTTTCCTTCTTTGCGCACTTGTTTTCCACCAAATACAACATTCTCTCTCTTTTCTCTCTCTCTTCTCTCTCCTTCTCTCTCTCTCTCTTTGGCACTTGTTTTAACCATATACAAAATTCTCTCTCTCGCTCTCTCTCTCCCTCTCTTCTCTCTTCTCTTCTCTCTCTCTCTCTCTTTTTGGCACTTGTTTTACCACAATACAAACATTCCCTCCTCGCTCTCTCTCTCCTTCTCTCTCTCTCTCTCTTTGCCCCTTGTTTTACAAACCTTAACCCATCCTCCCCTCCCTCTTCTCTCCCTCTTTTCCTCTTTTTTCTCTCTCTCTCTCTCTTCTTTGCGCCTTGTTTTACACACAAACCAAATTTCTTTTCTCGTCCTCTCTTCTCGCTCTCTCTCTCTCTCTCTCTCTTTGCGATTGTTTTACACACATATACACACATTCCTCTCTCGCTCTCTCTCCCCCCCTTCTCTCTCTCTCTCTCTCTCTCTCCCTCCTCTCCCCCCTTTTGGGGCGCCTTTTTTTACACCATATACCCCACTTTCTCTCTCGCTTCCTTCCCTCCTTTTCCCTTTTGCCCCTTGTTTTACACACTTTTCCAACCATTCTCTCTCTCGCTCTCTCTTTTCTCTCTTCTCTCTCTCTCTCATTTCTCTTCTCTCTCTCTCTCTCTTTTGCCCCTTGTTTTACACACATAAACAAAAATTCTCCTCTCGCTCCTTTTTCCTCCCTCTCTCTCTCCTCTTCTCTTCTTTGCGCACTTGTTTTACCACTTAACACATTCCTCTCCGTTCTCTCTCTCTCTCCCCTTTTCTTTTACTTCTCTCTCCTCTCTTTGCGCATTTGTTTTCCCCAAACATATAACACCCCCCTCTTCGCCTCTCTCTCTCTCTCTCCCCCTCTCCCCTTCTTCTTCTTCTCCTCTTTTTGCCCTTGTTTTACACACATATACACACATTCTCCTCTCGCTCTCTCTCTCTTTGCACACTTGTTTTACACACATATAAAAATTTCTCTTTCCCCCTTCTCTCTTCTCTCTTCTCTCTCTCTCTCCTCCTCTCTCTCTCTCTCTCCCCTTTGCGCCTTGTTTTACACAAAATTTACACCTTCCTCCTCGCTCTTCTCTCTCTCTCCTCTCTCTCTCTCTCTCTCTCTCTCTTTTCTCTTTTGCGCACTTGTTTTCACCATTTTAAACATCTCCCTGCTCTTTCTCTTTGCACACTTTTTAAACATAACACAAATTCTTCTTCGCTCCTCTCTCTTTGCGCACTTGTTTTAACACATTTACCACATTCTCTCTCTCGCTCTCCCTCTCTCTCTCTTTGCGCACTTTTTTAAACCCAAAAACACACATTCTCCCCCCGCTCTCTCTCTTTTTGCGCCTGTTTTACCACTATGCACACTTTCCCTCCCCTTCGCTCTCTCTCTCTTTGCGCACTTTTTTCAACATTACCACCATTTTCTCGCTCTCTCTCTTTCCCACTTGTTTTACCACATAACACACTTCTCTTCTCGCTCTCTCTCTTTTTGGCACTTGTTTTCACCCATATACACATTTCTTTTTGTTTCCTCCCCTTTTTTGCGCACTTTTTTTACCACATTTCACCATTCTCTCTTCGTTTCCCTCTCTTTGCGCACTTGTTTTCAACATTACACCATTTTCTCTCCCCCCTTCCCTCTCTTTGCGCCTTGTTTTCCCAAACATATACACACATTCCTCTCCGCCTCCCCCTCTTAGGCACTTGTTTTACCCCAATATGCACACATTTTTCCCCTTCGCTCTTTTTTTTTTTGCGCAATTGTTTTACAAAATAAAACCCAATTTCCCCCTTCTCGCTCTCTCTCTCTTGCGCACTTGTTTTCCACAATAACCCAAAATTCTCCCCTTCGCTCCCTTTTTTTTGCGCTTTTTTTTACACCAATATACACACATTCTTCTCTTGCTCTCTCTCCTTGGCATTGTTTTACACCTATCACAATTCTCTCTCGTCCTCTCTCTTTGCGCACTTGTTTTACAAAAAACACAATTCTCTCCTCGCTCTCTCTCTCTCCTCTTTTCTCTTCTCCTCTCTCTCTTCCCCTCTCTCTCCCCTCTCTTTGCCACTTGTTTTAACCATATACACACATTCTCTCTCCCCTCTTTTCCTCCCTCTCTCCTCTCCTCCTCTTCTTTGCGCACTTTTTTTCCCCACACTATACACACATTCTCTCTCTCGCTCTCCTTCCTTTTCCTCTCTCTCTCTCTCTTTTCCTCTTTGCCCCATTTTTTTACAACATTTACACCATTTCTCTCCCGCTCTCTCTCCTCCTCTCTCTCTCTCTCTCTCTCTCTCTCCTCTTTGCGCACTTTTTTTCAACTTTTTCACACATTCTCTCTCTCCTCTCTCTCTCTCCTCTCTCTCTCTTCTCTCTCTCTCTCTCTCTTCTCTCTTTCCCACTTTTTTTTTACACCATATACACACATTTTTCTCTCTCTCTCTTCTTCTCTCTCTCTCTCTCTTCTCTCTCTCTCTCTCTCTCTTTGCGCACTTTTTTTTACACACTTACACACTTTTCTTCTTTTCTCTCCTCTCCTCTCCCTTCTCTCCTTCTCTCTCTCTCCTTTGGCCTTGTTTTACCACATATACACACTTCTCTCTCTCTTCTCTCTTTTCTCTCTCTCCCCCTTTCTCTCCTCTCTCGGTTTGCGCACTTTTTTTTAACACATATCACCATTCTTCTCCTCTTCTTCTCTTTTCTCTCTCTCTCTCTCTCTCCCCCCCCCTCTCTTCTCTTTTCTTTTTTTGCGCACTGTTTTTCCCCCAATTACACACATTCTCTCTCTCGCTCTCCTCTCCCCCTCTCTCTCTCCTCTCTCCTCTCTCTCCTCTTCTCTCTCCCCTCTCTTTGCGCCCTTTTTTTACACACATTACACACTTCCACTCTCGCTTCTCTCTCTTTTCTTTTCGCTCTTCCTCTCTCTCTCTCTTTGCGCATTTGTTTTAAAAATTTTCCACACATTCTCTCCTCGCTCCTCTCTCTTCGCTCCGTCCTCTTCATTAACACTTGCTTGCTATCTACTCAGCTTTTGAATTGGGGGGGAACTGCTGTACAAAAAGTTTTAAAGCTATCGCTGTGCAGGGGACAGTTTGCAAACATTTTCCCCTGTTTTGCTGCAAAAAAAGGTAAAAAGAAGAAAAGACAATGTAAAAGGGAATACGTGGGTGACGTTGTAGCTTTGGGGAATTGCAGTGTTTTTTGTTCGGTTTACTTCAGCTCTACCTTTTTTTTCGCTGCCCCTTCTGTTGTTCTGACCCTCTGGGGAGGAAAAGGGAAGGTACTGCAAACATCATGAGTATGATGTCTTGCCTTGATTCCCCCAACAAATATGTTTGTGCACGAACAAAAAGTATCCAACCCCACCCCATGTCTTGAACTGTCCACATGTTTTTTCTGCAAACTACTCCCTGACCCCCCCCCCCCGGCCCCAAAATGCGATTTTGTTGCGCCTGGGCGACATTGAATCCCATCCGGGCCCCCTTGTTGGGGGGACTTGTGAAAAATTGAAGAAAATGGACAGGCACACTTCAGGTCTTGAAGAAAACGAACAAAGATTAAAACTCTGGAAACTGTCAATTTCGAAGTAAGGAGTTTGGGGAGAATTTCCCAAAAGTCTTGAAGATTCATAAATACAAACTGCTTTGTTTAAAAAAAGAAAGTATCTTCCAAAGTGGGTATCGGGCAAAATAAAAAGTATGAAAAGAAATTTAAGAAAAAAAAAAGGATATTGATTCTGAGGAAAAAGCTTGAGGGTGAAAAAAAAAAGACAAGAGCGTTACTCCAGAAGTAAACTCCTGCTGTATGGAATGGGGAAGAAAGGTGAAATTTGACAGATGTGTTTTAAAGGTTGTAGGGCGCTTTTTGACGGGATTTTCCCCAAAAGCTGGGTAAGACAGATTTGAACGGGCACACCTAGGCTAACACGCCAGAAAGGGTAAACCCCAAACCAAAGATTATAAATTTAAAAAGAGGGGGGAAGCAATGATGAAAAAAGGGGTAGGGAAGGAAAAAACAGTCGTTTGAATGGTTTGCGTATTGGGGGCAGAAATTTGACAAAAAAGCAAAGAGATACGGGCCCCCTACAAAGAACCAAGGGAAAAAATGCATTACACCAAAGGGAAGTTGGTGGGCCAAAATTTTTGTACACGCCCGTCAGCATGGAAGACACAAGAATCCCGCACCCCCCCCTGCATCCCCCCCCCACTTCCAAAGCGCAGATGGCAGCAAGAGTACCCGAAACCCCGGGGCAGGCTCTCGATGTATGTGCCGCTGTGGATGAGGGGGCCAGTTGAATGTCACCACCCCCATAAAACCGTCTATTGGCGTCCCCCTTTTTCCGAACACCAGGTACCTGGACCCCTTAGTCAAAGCACTCCCTCGGGAAGGAGGTTTTTGGAAGAGGTTCCACTTTCTGGCAACGCACTCCTACCTTGGGTGGGGTAGGGACGGAAATGGGGGAGGGGGAAGGGGGGAGGGAAAACAGAACTGGAACATTGGCCACAAAATTCGCCCAAAACAAAACCCCCAATCGCTCTGCTTCAAACCCAAGGGGCTTGCCATGACTGGAACCCTTGGGTAAGCCAGATCTGTCGAAAAAAAATTCTGAGCGAATCAAAGGGAAAAACCATAAAAAAAAAGGGTTAGGCCCCTGGCCCAGTCAAGTGGTATTTCATTACTCAGAAAAACAGTATGAATGTTCTTAACTTAAAAAGGTCATGAAAAAAAGTTTCAAAACGTTTTTGTCATTTGTTATTTACAAGTTTTAGGGTTTATTTTATCTGAAAGAACTTGATTTATTTCATTTGTATGTCAGTTGTTTTTTTTTTTTGTTGAAACTTTCTTTTAATATTTTTAGTCATTTTAAAATCTCATTTTTTCATTTGGTTTTACCGGGGGAAGGTGTTATAATGTTCATGGTGCTGCGGTGGGGGTCATAGTTTTTTTCGTAAAGAACTCGCGAATAGTACAGCGGTTGAAGTAGAAATTTATAAAGATTGTATTAAAACTTTTACAAACTGTTTTAACGCCAGATCTTGTTGGGTTTTAATGAAATTTTCCCCAAAATTCACCTTTCTATAAAACCCAAATTTAAATGGGGTTACGTTTCTTGAAAATTGTTGCTTGACTTGGTCGAGATAGGAGAATTTCCTTTTAAATTTTTTGTGGTGACCAAAATTTTAGAAAACCTGTTCAAAAGCTCAAAATAATGATCATGTTGAAAATTTTTAAATGAGAAGTGAAGAGAAGGGCCCTAGAAAAATGCATAACAAAAGTGTTTAATTTACTTGCTGTTTAAAGCTTTTTGGGAAAATTCTTATTAACATTTGTCAGGATTCAATCTGTTGAAAGAATGGGCTCAATAGCAAATTTCCCCTGCGGGTTTTTCTTAAAATTTACAAATGGGATGCGGTTGTGACTATTTTATTTTTTCAAAAATCTTCACACAAAAACAAGGGCTGAACATTTTACCTATGATTGATCAAAAAAATTTAGTTTGATTTGTAATGAATCCCAAATCTGATGCTACCAAAAAAGAAGCACCCCAAAATATACACTAAAGATATAAAGGGACGAACTAAAAAAAAAAGGTTTCAAATAAAATACAATGTGCATGCTAAGAAATACACACCAAGCATCTTTTTTCAAAGAAATATAATGAAGGCTTAGTAAATTTAATGAATGCTTGTATTTTGCTAGCGAAAAGAAAGAAGAAAAAAGTTTTTCGAGACAAAAAAACCCGTTTGGTTGTCGGAATGTAGCTGAAAGGGAAAAATTTTTCGCAAAAATTTGAAAAAAAATTTCAAGTAATTTTAAAAAGACGATCTTACGTATACTCAGAAGAAAAACAATCTTAAACCGAGAAGGGAATATATGCACGAAAAAAGAAATATAAAGAACTTCTTGACAAAGAAAAAATGCATAGAGAAAAAATATCGTGATTTGCAAAAAAAATGAAAAACCAAGAAATTTTTGGTACAATCCCTTCAGTACGTCCAAAAAGTGGAAAACAAAAAAAAAATTTTTTCAAAAAGAATGGTATAACCTTTCAAGATGTGTTTAATTCTTCCCCAAGTGCACCCGGGTTTCAAATGGTGAAATTTTTAGCTCAGATCCTGTCATTTTAGAGGATTCCGAAGCAAACGTGCCAATTTCAAAAAGGGTGGGGATCAGGGTTAAAGATTGAAAATCAATAAGGGCCCCGGGGCCGATGGGGTTTAAATTGGGGAATTCTTTAAAAATGATGGAGCAAAATTTCCTTTTTCTTACAACCTTTTTAAATTTATTTTTGTCATGGTTTGTTTCCGTTGGGGGTGTTTTTCAATTTTTACACCTTTGCATAAAAAGGGGATTTAAATAACCTGACAAAGAGGAATATCTTATTAAAAACTCAGCAAGTTGACATTTTATTCAAATAAACGTACACGAAGTGGTAGATGCAAAATAAATTTGGGGAAGAACAAGGGGTTTCAGAAAGATCATAGTCATTTTCCATATATTTACACTTTCAGCCCTGATTGAAGCAATTTTACGACAAGGAAATAAAATTTGCCTTTATTTATTTTCGCAAGGCCCTTGACCCGTGTGAGGGAAACTAAAGATATGTATACGAAAGGTTAAATGGTAAATTGTTAAAAGCATTAAAAAAATATGTATAATATGGAGGGCAAAAATGGTACTGGGGGTGACCTGACGAGGCCTTTCGGTCCCCGGGGGTTTTTAAAAAAGGGGGGTGTGTTCACCCGTTTTGTTTTATGTTTTAAATAAAACAAAAAAATTTATCAATAAGGGAAAACATGGAATCCTTTGTCACTGATTTGTTGAATTGTCATATTACTTTTTGCAGATGTTTTATTATTTTCTGAAATTGTTAGGTCCCAAAACCCGCGAACATCTTTAAATACGACAGAAAAAGACTGATTATCTGTTAATTTTGAAAAATCTAAAGTGGTTTTTTTCCGAAAGGTGGAACTTGTCTTTATTTGAGAAATGTCTTTTGTGGGAAGAACTAGTTATTGTCATAGAAAAAAACCCGGGTAAATTTTTTTCAAAAGGTTCCCTTTTTTCCCACATTTTAAAGCCTTCAAACGCGCTAAAAAAGGCTTTAGTATAATCAAAGTTCTCTGGAGTGGGGAAAAATTACCACGGTTTTTTTTCAAGATGGATTGCCAAACAGCCAATTTGACAAATTTTATCAAAATTGGGGGGTATCAAATTTACCAAAAGCCCCTCGAAAAATTTTTTTGGCCCCCAAAAAGGGCTTGGGGGGTTTGCCCCAAAATCACCAAACAACTGATTTGGAGAACGGTAGGCCCCTCTTTTTGTAAACACTATTTACGATGCATACTTATTGGGTAGCCTTTTTTTGTATGAAGGTCTAGATTCAAAAAAAAGCTTAAAATGTTATTTATTGCAAAACCAAATTAGTCAATGGGCTTTTGTTTTGAGTGTTTTTTTAAAATTTTGGGTATGGGTAGTTTGGGAAGCACAAGGTGTGGGGAAGCTAAAAAATTATTTTTTCCCCAGAATTTAAACTAATCATTGATCATTTTTAAAAAAGACTGGCACTGCCGGAGACCAAATTTTTTTGGTATACTCAACTTTTTGGTTCAACTTTTCTCCCAAAAAATATATCTGTTTTAAACTTAAAAATGGTATTTGAAAAAGTCTTGCAAGATTTTGAATTGGTATGTCTCCCCTTAAAACACAGCTACTTGCAATAAAATCATCTCCCAAACAACGTAAAAAATTGCCTTTTTTTTAAATCTCTCGAAACTGAAGTTCATTTCCCTTTTTTTTTTGCCAAATTAAGATTTTTGAGGGTTTAATAAACCGAAAATACTACTACCCAATTATTCAAACTTTCTTGATTCTTGCCAAGAAAATGAAAATGGATTATGAAATTTCCGTTTGTCTATAAGGGGCTGATTTGAGAAAACATGTCTTAATTTTTGAAATTAATTGATGGTATAGGCTGTCACTTCCTTGTTAGGGCCCAAGGCCCCAAACAATTTAAATTTTTTTGACTTTGACTTGGGCTTGACTTGACTTCTCTCTCTTTCTTGCCCGGTTTTTTCACCTATTTACACATTCCTTTTCTCGCTTCTCCTCTTTGCGCACTTGTTTTAACACATTACAACATTTTTCTCTCCCTCTTCTCTCTTTGCGCATGTTTTAACACAAACAACCCCTTTTCTCTCTCGCTCTCTCTCTCTCCCCTCTCTCTCTCTTCTCTCCTTCTTCTCCTCCTTTGCGCCGTTTTACACACAAATACCAATTCTTCCCCTCGCTCTCTCTCTCTTTTGGGCCCTTGTTTTACACAAATTCCCACTCTCTCTCTCGCTCTCTTTTCTCTTTTCGCCTTGTTTTAACAATTCCCATTCTCTCTCTTGCTTCTCTCCTTTTTCGCACTTGTTTTTTCACACATAACACACATTCCTCTCTCGCCTCTCTTCTCTTTGCGCACTTGTTTTACACACTATACACACATTCTTCTCTCGCT
>JAFLJL010001486.1:0-30617 GCA_018398815.1 Conus ventricosus | reverse complement strand
TGATCTGGCGTCAAAACTGCCCAACCACTTTAATGCCCTTTGAATATTTTTCGGATTGTCTTCTGTGTACATTTTAAAGTTACGTAACGGAAGTGATTGGCGCATATCCCAACCATACAGATTGTTTGCATCTAAATACATGAGATAGTTAGACCTTTTACTCGGATCATAATCATCTAGGTATTTGTTGTTTTGCTTTACAGTAATGATGCGACGCCTACTAATTCCTCCACACAATCCGTTTTCAATCATCTGAATCATTGGCAGGTTAGACAATAAATCAATCTGTACTCCAGTAACTTTTAGAAAGCATCGCAACTCATCCCAGGCACAGAAATGTAATGCGCGGGATCCAGGCTATAATGTTTCATGCAGGTCTTTCTATAATTTTCAAAGACGTCCGCCAACAAACAAACGTCAGCATCAAGTATGAATCATGATAGTCTCCCATCGTTTTACACTCTAGCTTCTGCCATGCTTCTTGAGCATGCTGGTAATCAGAATCACTGATGCCCTTTCCTCTAAGACTAGAAAAGAACGCGTCTTTAGCGGAAGCGTATCTTCGTCAAACCTCTCCCAACTAGTTCATGTACTCATAAGGGTAAACTCCCTTTCTAACGAGAGTTGAGTCAAAATATTCTTCTGTTATTGGGCAGGACTTTAAGGACATTGCCAGCGACTCTAATGAACCCATCATGTGTTGCATAGAGTCATAAAAAGACATGTTATTTAAAGTGAAACATTTACTTTTCCGAGGACTGTGCAATGATGTTTATCCTGAAGGCGTTGGTTACTGCTTGCATTATAAGGTGAGAGTCGTAACCTCGCAAGTTATGAAAGAAGATGGGTAATTTCATGTCTTTGGGTCAAACTTTAGTTGAAGACTGCAGTTGTTGTGCGCTGCTCCTCTGAACTTCCGCTAATGTGATCATGGTCTCTTACTGTTGGATTCGCCGCGTCTGATGAGAGGCCTAAACCACAAATCCAACAATGTGTGGCCGAGTCATACTGTTGTTGGTCTTCAGGAGTCATCATGATTTCAGATAAATTCAGATTATTAGAACAAACATTACGCACTTGCTGCATGCGTTTTAAGAAGTATTCTCAGCATTTGGTCCTCTATACAATTCTGGCGTTGAATGAGCGCCATCGACTGACAACGATGAAGCGAATGAACAAATCTGATGATTACTCTTTACGTCTGTTTTGGAAGTTTCTGTGGGGTTGGTCCTTCATAAGGAACAATGAGTGATTCGAAGTCTGCGTAAACAACATATGGACTCGTTTGCATCCGTTTCGAGTTCTTAAAACTAACTTTACTGCCTTCTGGGGGCGTAATTAGTTCTGTATTACAGTCAACTGGGCCGATACAATGTTTCTTATGTTCGCTTGCGGCTTGAGCGGATGGAATTCTTGTTAAACATTTTCTTACAGAATTCTTGCTTAAGTCCTTGAAGTATGCCGCAATAATCTACTCATTGTTCGTATCAATGTGTAATGCGGCAGCCCCGCCGGTGAAGCCATTAGTAGTAAGTCAACATGGCTTTTGCCTGGATCGCCTATTGTTGGGCTGTTCTTGGACACTTTAATGGGCACCAAATTTGTTTCTCAGACCATGTGTAGATATTAACAGTTATTGGTTTGTTTTGTTCTTCAAATGATCAATTTGTCTATACTGACAGGAAAGGATATTCCACTAAAGTTAAGATCATTGATGTAAGGGTGATTAGTTAGACACTCTCTCTGCGTTTTTACCAACACGATGCAGCCTTGCGAGAACACACCACATAAAACATTTGTTGTCTGTATTCTTTATGTTTAAAACTGCTCTTTTTGCAACTAATGCTGGAGGTAGTGGAATGTAAGACCTGCCAACAATCGGCGCATACTTAGCCTGTTTTAATCTGATCTCTATGACTTCGCCCTCTGACCATCAGAGCTCTCATTTTGGCTTCTTCGGCGGCCACATCAAACTGTGTAAGCAGTTGGTCTGCCCAACCAGGTGTTAAGGTCATTATGAGAAAGAATAGTCTGTTGTTTAGTTGAGACCCAGACTTCTAGATTTTCTCATTTATTTGTTACATAGTTGATTAAAACAGCTAACATTACTTTAACTGGCGGGTCTATTGTTAGTTTACCTGGAACTTGAGAAATAGCATGACCAACACTTGTCCGTACGTTTGCTGATCAATGACTTCTAGACTGATATCATTCAAAGCTTTTAAAAAAATTCTTCTTCCTTACGCATTGCTTCAAAACAATTCGTCTGGTCTTCATATATCTTATCCATGCTGAGTTTCTTTTCTACTCAAATATTTATTTAAATTAAAAAAAATTAATCAGAATCAATATCAACGGTCTTTTGCGCTTGGACTCATAAACTAAAGTATAAACACCCTTTGGCGTTGTTAATGCGAGCTGTTTAGAGCAGAGTTTAATGTTTCGTTTACTTTTTTTAAACATTCCTTTTTTATTGCTCGGGGTCTGGTGTTGAGAAAAACTTGTCTTGCCTTTCTCTGAAGATCAAACTTTTGTCTTTTGTAGTCATCAAAATCAGCCTGGTAACGACTAAATTCTTCATCCGTGATGTTTGAGTCAATTAGCGCTTTATTTATTATCAGTTTGAAGGAACTAAGTTTAGCTGTTGTTAGTTGAACCATAGCTGTGTGCTTTTGGAGTTTAGTTTTTAATTTTTTGCTAGCAGCACCTTACAGCTAATGAACACAGGCCAGGCTAAAGAGAAACCGCCTAGAGGTAAAGCTGCGGGTGCGCCAACGCCTGTTGCTAAGAGACCTACACTTGTTTTGCCGATACAGCACTAATAGTCGATGCTCCAGTATTAACATAGGTAACAGCATTAAAGGCAGCAGAATACCTTCGTTTGGCTTTGCTGTATTTTGAAGGTCTTGCTCTAGTACTTGCCGCATTTGTATAATGTTGTTAATCTAAAAGGTTTTTATGTCAGGGGTTTCTACTATCTCTTCTTTTGGCAACTCTGTCGCTGCAGGTGCTTTTGGATAAACTGAACAGTCATGCTTTTTAAAAAAAATAAAAAAATAATTTAGTATTGTATATCTTTTAATCTGTTATCATGATATTCAGCTGCGCATCATATATTAAAAACAATATACATTAAGTGGTTTATCAGCATCTTTTTCTTTATCAATTTGAATGTTTATTATGTCTCTAACAGTTCTCCCGCTTCCATGTAACTGATTATCCTCTGTTGACCTTAGGTCAATCCATAAACCGTATTTCGTTGTTAAATAATCATCAAGTCTAACACTGTGAAGATGTAGATCTTTAGACACGAGGTCAACTGTCGGATTTCTACACCTCCCGCCCTCAAACAGTTTTCTTATTTCATCAAAATGCTGATAAGGTTTAAGCCGCTAGCGTAGATTTGGTTAGGACTACCCTCAATTGTACATTGCACTTTTGTTATTTTTGGATTAACAAAATTTTCGGTTTGTCTTTTGAATGGTTCTTCATCTTCACACAGCAATAAAATACCTTTAAGCGATCTTGCTGTGGCGCTAAAACTAAAATTCCATATAGCGTCTGCCTTGCTTTTAGGATATGTTGTATGATGAATCACTCTTTCGTAATATTGCTAATTTTGACTGATATTGTTGCTCAATCAGCCTTGCTAAATTAGGGTTGCTAACAACGTCAAACTCTAACGAGATGTCAGAAATGCTGTACTTTGCTTCGGTGTCTGTAGATATATAACATATTTGTAGTCATTAAAAGTTAGTTCGTTTGACAATCTGTCTTTTAATGCTCCTTGAAAGTATGGGGCATGCGCTTTTAACAACTCAAAATCTAAGGGAATGGCAAAGCGATTACCATACGCATAACTTACAGCTACATCTTTTTGCCGTCTTTAGCATCTTCAGCGCCTATTCTATGTTTTAGTGCTTCTTTATTTTCGATTCCTTGAAACGCAAGATCGGCCCTTTCATTCTCGGTTAGCCATAGATCAGAATAGGTTTAAAAATATGTCTGCATTATGTAAAGAAAATATTCTTGCCCCTCAAGTTTTATAGAAATTTTCTTAACGATTGCCCGCCCAGATTCTGCACAACTGTCCTGTTTAGGTCTGTTGTTGAGGCGAGTTTCTATTTGAAAGTAAGTCGCGCAGATCCTGGCACAATCACTTCATCTGGTCTAGGTCTGGAAATTTGACAGTAAGAATTTGATCCGCATCAATAGTAGATGGATTATTTGGACAGTAATATTCCGTTTATTTCCCTTCACGCCAAAGGGCTCTTTCAGTCTTCTATGCGGGTCAAGAATTGAGCCATATGCTTGTGACATTTTTTAACAAAACAAAATAAAAAGTTAATTATTTAAACATGGCAGGAATTGAAGATGAAGATTATGATGTTCCTGATCCTGGAGACGACATGAGTGAAATGACTCCTTTGACACAGCATCGCTCAGCGCTCTCGTTGCGGAGTGAATTAACAGAAAGTGCAGCTGGAGCATTTTACAAAAGTTTAGGCCTAAACCTCCCGAATTTATTGACCCTAATGATTTTGAAGTAAAAAAAGATGGCCATCTGTTTGTAAAAATCGGCCCCGACCGAGAACAACTTTTTCAGCTTACACATAAACGAGACCCATCAAAGTTTGTAGGTATGAATACAATTAGACAAAGACTTAGGGCGGAGATCGAAATCGCCTTGGCATTGTTAAACCAAAATTACATAGGGAAGCAGTTGCTAAACTTCAAAACATACAACAAAAAATCCCAACAGATAACCAAATACAAAACATGGAACTTGAAGTTTTAAATCAAACAGCAGGCGAAATAAATCAAGCAATAGAAGCAGAAACCACTTCTTCAGAAGAAACAGTACAAAAACAATTGATGTTTCTTCAGAAGAAACAGTACCAAAAACAATTGATGTTTCTTCATTGCCTATAAGAGAATTATTAGCCCTTGATCGCACTTTAAGAACCTTCCGAGGGGAATTAATAAACAATTTAGCAAAACTAAGTGAATAAAGGAGGATATGGAAAAAGAAAAACTAAAACTCGCTGAGGCTGACGACGCCAACTTAGGCTTGATGTTAAAGAAAGAATAGAACAAAGAACTACATGAAATTAATCAACAAAGATTGGCAAGACTAGAAGCGTTGTCTACTAACCGAGAAGAATTACGAACTCAAGTGAGCAGAATAAGAGAAACTATCCAAAGAATTTTACATGAAGACACAACGCTAGCAGAACGAATACGAACACTGTTTAGAGAGCAAGGTGTCGCATTAGCAAGCGTTATAACAGCCTTAGGATTTGCCAATAAGTGCACTGGTGATGGCTATTACAGGTGGCGGTGGTCAAAGTCCAGTGCCTCCACCACCATCGCCTCCATCACCGCCTGATAATCATGGGTTAAAAAAACAGCTTGATCATCTTGCGAGTTTATTAAAAAAAATAGCTGGTAAGCTATAGACTCTTTTACCTGCGATATTAGGGGGTGTTGTTAGCTGGCTTTTGTCTACTGCAAGCAAAGTAGTTGGCTTTATGGCTGAGCACTTATGGGCATTAGTTCTCTAAATAGTTGGGTTACTCTTAAGTAAAATAAAGAAGGAGTAATCCTAGGCCAGTTATCCAATAAACAAGCGCTGTCTTTTCATATTCGTGGTCATTATTTTTTTTGACTTCGCGGTCTTCAACGGTCTTTGGGCTTTGGACCTCGGGGATTGGATGACTTAATCTTGGGGGGTCATCTTGTTTTTTGTATTGTTTGTAATATTACTGGCTCAGAATTTATGTCGTTTTTTCCGACCTTCTGTTCATTGCTGCCACAAGGATTTCATTATTGTAGTTTATTATTGTACCTATCTGGAGTCTGAGGTCAGAAGGCAGCATGTATAAACCAGTGCCAACAGCAAAGTCTACTTTCGATCTTGCGTATTGTAAAACATTTTGGTACCTTTTTATACTTGAAGGCAAATCAACTGCAGAATTAATGGCGTCTCTAAATTTGCTAAGTATTGTTTTTGCGCGTCAAAGCCAGTAGAAGGATCAGTTATGTTCGATCTCGCTTGTGCTTGCGAACCTAGCAAACACCAAACGTAAGTACGAATAGAGTCGTTTATTCGTTCTATTCCTGCTTTAGTTAGGCCCTTGAAGTGTCTAAGAAAATGTTGTCCATGCTGTTTATGCTCTTGCTCTATGGACCGAGGTGAACACTGTGCTGAAGAGAAGATGTGTAAGGTGGATTCAGTCATAGTTATACTTTCTGTGCACGCCCAAAAATAGGGGTGCCTAAGCCATGATTAAGATCCAACTTTTGTCTAAAGTCTGTCTTAACATTAATATTGAATCGTTACAGATCCTTTCAAAAGCCTTCTGTCTATTCGGTTGCTGAATGGATTAAACGGTTTGTCATTTGGTAATGGCGCTTGCAGTTCAGTCAAAATACGTCTGAAGGGTGTAATAAAAATGAAATCTATACACTGACCTTACCAAAGGATCAGGATGATTTAGATGATCAGCATACGACACTCCACACCCAGTTGTTGCACAAAACACAGCAAAGTTTAACTGGTTCTGATAAAACTGCATCGGATGACTGAACCACACTTTCGCGATGTAGTCTTTTTTAATAGGTGGGTTAAGATATCTGTTCAATGGAGTACTCACCTTACTTGAAAGGTGTCAGACTGAGTCACAGAAATGTCGAGGGTGTTAGTTAATATATTTTTAAGATTGTAGTGCGGCCCAACACAATATTTTGCACCAGTATATTTAAATGCACTCATTTTTAATTTGTTTAAAAAATGTTTGTAACAATAACAACTCAAGACAGTCCTTCGTTTTTAGAGTATGCTATGATAACGAATGCGGAACCCAAAAGGTTGCACTCCACGAAATTTTTTACAAGTCGTATGGTTCAATATAAGTGAAACCAAAGAAAATAATAAGATTAAAAAATTGATAAAGGAGGAAACTTAGTTAGCCAGTTAACAATACCTGATGGTTATTATGGGTTTTGCTCACTAAAAGAAGCAATGAGTAACTTTGACATTACTCTCAAACTTAACAATGCAAATCTGAAAACAATGTTATCATTCAACCTGAAGAAGAAGTAGGTTACTATTTGATGGAGAGCTAGCTAAAATGTTAGGCTTTGCAACTGACAATCGGGGACATTCATAGTTTTAGAGTTGCGCCAGACAAAACTACTTATGAGGGAGAAAATCCGCTCGATCTTGCATTACATTCATTACTCTATGTTCATTTGGATGAGCTGAGCACTGATGAAAACTTATATGATGGAAGGCCTCAACTGTTTTAAGAGCTCTTCCATCAGGGAAAGCTGCATATTGCGATTATGAAATTATACAATTCCCTAATTTACAGTTTAAAAGATTAGCTTGTGGGAAGGTCAGATCATTTAATATAAAAATCACAGACAAAACAGGGAAAGTCGTAAAATGTGATAACCTGCACATTGTTTTGGAAATAAAATAATAAGTTGTACTAAAAATAATGTCGCGTGGGCCAGAAGAATCGGGAGCTACAATAGCGCCTGTGAGGTGTATAACTTTAGAATTAAAAGACCTTGCAGACACTGAGGACTTTGAACAGAACGGCGAGATAGGCGCTTTGTATGGTTTTAAGTACACTAAAGATGGTTATTACAAACGCAAAGAGGTTAGCAACAACAAAAAGTTTCCTAAACTAGAACAGCTGCGCAATCTAGAAGCAAATAATGCAGGGCAGTATGAATATAAAATAGTTCGGAAAACCGACAGCAAATGGCACTTAGAACCATATTTAGAATGGGACATAAAATTTGAATTCTTAAGCCCATTTACATTTTTTGACCGTCAAAAACGTTTCAGAAAAGCTTTCAACTCTGGTCCTTTACATATAAGTCTTATGCCAGAGGACAATAGTCGGAAAGAGATCGAAATAAAGCCGTATGGGAACAAGCAGTACATCCTCCACAGAAAAGAATCGGTTTTAAAGGAAGCTTCTACAAAATTACAGTTCATTCCACGCACAAAATTAGGAGACGCGTTCACAATGATATTTGAAATTTCTGTCTTAAAAGATGAGGAGAGGAATGGAGCTGTGGGCGTTAGTGACATACTTATGAAAGGAATTAATATTAGCTGGCAAAACTTAGACGTTGACAGTCTTAAAGTTACCATCGTCGTTCTTCACAATGGTGAGGATGTTAAGGTCATAACAACCAGCGACAAAATTGATACTAGTCTAAATAGAAACGATCTTACAGGACTAAATTGGATTAATCTTACACATTTAGACCTTATAGGGTTTTATTATACTGAACAAGTTTTGACAGAGAGTATGATAAACATAATAACTGGATTAGATTAAATTCTGTTATAAAACTATGGAGCAGTTAAACTTTATGACAAAAACCGCTCATTGTTCATTAATTTGTGGACAGACTGGTTGTGGGAAAACAATATTTATCCTCGACCTGTTACAAACAGTTTATCGTTATAATTTTGATCATATTGTGATTTTCTGCCCAACACTTAAATGGAACAAAGCATATCATGATAGAAGGTTTATATGGATAGATGATAACATATTTTTAGTTGATCCCAGCAATAAACTGAGTGAGTGTTTAGAACACTTTTATAGACTGTTTGAGGGAACGCAGACACTATTATTATAGACGACTGTTCGGCAGAAAGAGACATAGTTAAGAAAAGAAACACTTTGTCAAAATTGGCTTCCAGCGGAAGACATGCTGGAATAAGTGTGTGGATTTTATGTCAGAAATATAACTCGGTTTTAAAAGACTTTAGAGAACAGTTAAAGACTGTAGTTTTATTTCACATGAAAGACAGAGACGCATTTGATGAATGTATGCGTGAAAATGATGTTATTGAAAATGATCAGGAAAAACGCAGGATTAAGCAAAAACTGTAATCTGAAAAGATTAGTAAATTAGTATTAAAAACGGATAACCCTACGCAGTATGTTTGTTAGTAGATAATCGTTATTTTTTGGTTATTGAAAGAGAATGTGTGATGGATTATCAGAGAACAGCAAAATGCAGGTTCTAGGCTCACCCCACCCGAAACTGGGGGTTGAGGGTGGGGTGAGGCAGAACCTGCATTTTGCTGTTCTCTCAAGTCAACAACTGTCAGAGCATACTTAAACTTTTTTCTTCTAACTTTGTCATGTGGAAGATACAGCAAGTCCATCTGGTGGGTGCATTAGGAACTGAGTTAACAAATCTAGGCCTTATTATTCTTTTTGGGGCGGGCAGATATATTTGCCAAATTGCTTGTTTTGAAAGCCAGTCTTTCGCATCTGATTCAGACACTCTAGCAGCTTTACTCAGTTTTCCAATAGCAGTCCTTCCCTTCCAATAACCTTTAGGAGAATAATATATTTTGTGCTTGTCCATAAGAAGGACTGTATTTTAATTGGATTTTAAATTGTTTGTGCAAGAATATAGATTGCTCCCATAGCACCCACAATAAAACCAATTTCTGCTATTTTTTGTTCTTCTGATGGTTCATAAAAGTCAGACAGTTCTGGAGGTGGCGTTGTTAGAAACTTCTTTCCTGTCACTAAGTAATACTCGTTCATTGCCTCATCAACGTCTGTAAATGTGTGCTCTGCATGTCCCTGTTCTCTTAACTTTTTATTAATAAAGTCTAAGTGGGCAATCCTCCTTTTCTCGTAAGCGTCTCTTGCCTTAGCTAAATCTTCTATTGCCTTGTTATGACGTTCTCTTTCTTCATCAGACCTCAATTTACTAAACATATAATTGCTTCCAGAGAAGGCCAAAGCATTAACAATAGCTCCTCCTACCATCATAATTACTCCCGCCATCTTTTTATAAATCAATATTTTCTAGATTAATCTTTCTATGCACTAATATTTTCTGGGATAATCCCCTGTGCAACAAGAAAGTCTTTTGACGCAATCCCTGCAGTAATTACAACTATAACCTTAACAATATCCTCAACGTCTAACCTTCCTAGGTCAGCCGGCTTCATTTTAAACATGTTTTTTGCTAACACGCTATAGCCTATACTAAGGCCGCTAATTACTGCAGAGTGGTAAATCGTATTGATAATCTTTTTTTCACTCATCTTTTATTAACTAAAAAAATAATTAAAATAATCATAATACGAAAGGCTGTCTATGTGCTTTTTAATCAAATAATCTTTTGTTGTTAAAGCTAAAAATAAGTTGCAACTAGTTTTGGCGAATCTTCTATCTTTCCCATGTTGGGCGGTTTTATTCCTAACAAACATTTGCGAGGGTTGAAAAAACTATAACACCAACGATAGGCACTGCAATAATTAACCAACGTTAAACTCATGGTTTTAAAAGTATGATATTATTTTTTATTGCTTTTTAAAATGGATTGTGACGAACTATTAAAGTGTGAGGAGCAAGCAGACTACTCCGTAGAATAACTGCCATAAAGAAAGATTATACTCTCTGGCTGCGTGTGGAAAAACTAAACAGTATTTAGGTGTTGAACTAAGTATTGAACAGATTCAGCAACTGTCTACATCAGACGTTGAGAAGTACAACGCTAGGTACGAAGCGCAGCTAGGGTCAAAAATGGTTAGATCAGTGGGTCAGACAATGATTAGTTTATATGCTAAGTTAGTAAGTAAGATGGCGCCGGTTGATTCAGAAGAAGATTTAAAATATGACTTATCACAAGATCCGGTTTTAAACAAGTCCCTAGAAACTCTTGCATGTGACATGTATTACAGATTTGGGTCTATGCTATGTCCATTCATCATGGGATTAATTACTTTTAATCATATTAATTTTTATCAAATTAAATTTAATCGCAATAAAAAAAATGAGCGATCAGGAGAAGAAGACGCCGCAGGACAGTCCGCAGGACCAGAATGTGCCACAAGTGAGCCCACAAGTGAATGTACCACAAGTGAGTAATGTTACTAAGTCTAAAAGTCCCGGACGTGTTGAGGCTGGTCGTAAACTAGCTGATTGGAACAGACTGCAAAAAGCAAACCAATCAGCAAAACAAAAATTGTTAGATAGTAATACAGCATCGTCACTGCCAATAACAACCCAATTAACAACAACACAATCACAAACAAACGATAAGATGTATTATTATGTATTTGCTGCTGTTGTTGTTGGTGGGGGAGTTTTAGCATACAAATGTCTAACGCCATACTTAGCAGCAAAGTCGCAAACCCCCACAAAACCAGTAAAAGAAGAAGAACCAGCTTCTGCAAAAAAAGTGCAACCTCCCTGCTGTAGACCCATTTTCTATGGAATAGTTTTTAAGAACTAGATAAAGTACAAGTTAAGAACTAGATAAGTACAAGTTAAGTTAGTATATAGAAAGTACTTATTAAGTTAATTGCAAGTAAATTACAAGTAAAGTACAAAAAACAAGTTCTTTTTTTAAGTACTAGTTAGGTTCTTAAGTAAGTACTAGTTAGGTTCTTAAATAAGTACTAGTTAGGTTCTTAAGTTAAGTACTAGTTAGGTTCTTAAGTAAAGTACAAACCAAGTCAGTCAAGTTAATCTTTTAAAGTTCTCCAATGCCCTACAGCATATGCTAACTCATGATTGACATAAGTTCTCTTGTTATTGTTAGAGACTAGTGATTTCTTGTTAACAGCAGTTGGTTTACTTGATGAAGAGTAGAGCGCAGATTAACATTTGTGTGATAAAATACTTTGTTTTCAAAGAGAGCTTGCTTGTAGTTATCGTGAGTTATATTTTTTTTGACAACTTCTTTACTTATGCCTTTAGCCTTCTTCATTTACAGAAGTCTGGCTGGCAACGCTATACATCTTTGACCGCAAACCAACATATTCTTGATCACTGTCCCATTAAGTTCATCCTTCATCTTCCCAATCACTTTCGTATTCACAGTTGAATGTAAAGGACTGTCTTTTGGATAGTCACATGTGTCATACCATCCATCAACTCCTTTAACCACCTCAGTTTTCTAAGTCTTTGTAAAAGTCTTCTGTGGGGACGTCTAGAATAAAAGAGTCAGTGTCTGTGTAAAGGACTCTTGCTTCTGAGTACAGTGGTTTAAAGTAGTCGTACAAAAATTCTAACATCATAAACTTTGACAACTCTAATACGGTAAAGCCGATAAACACAGGCTTGTCCACTTAACATCCTTTTTCTTCATCATAATGCCAACCAGGCTGTCGTTAAATCTTCTAAAGTCTGATAGTTAGGTTTAGAGGCAAACTTAATTGCTTGGTTTTCTTTTGTAACTAATTCACATCTTACGCTTGTGTGGATTTTCCATAGTTTTGCCAAAACAGCTGTTGTTCATCAGTTTAAAGAAGTCTTTTTCTGAAGCATCAGTGGCTTGGGTTCTAGGATCAGTATTCTTCTTGATGTATGGCCTCATAAAGGGCTCTTGGTCACAGATAATTATTCTGTGAACAGCTGTCAGTTTCAGTCCGTGTCTTAAGTAAAACTGTAGGAGTCTGTAATGACACACATACTTAGTTTTGTTCCTAAGATTGGGAACAAGTTTAGGTGGTTCGATGGGACTCATCTTTAATCTTTTCTGCGGCTAGGGGGTAATCGTTGTGAAGATCGTGTAGTTCATAAGGATATTCTAAGTCTACTTCTAAGATTACACCTATTGGATTATCAGGTGGAAGCTGTGACAACATACCTAGCACAGTATTGACATCATGAGGCCCTTTTAGCATTTTAAAGTTACGTAATGGAAGCGGTTGACTCATGGCCCATCCATATAGATTGTTAGCGTCTAAGTACATTAGATAGTTGGATGGTTTAGTTGGGTCATAATCGTCTAAATATTTTTTGTTAGCTTTGCAGTAAGGATGTGAGGCCATGCTAATACCCCCCCCCCCCTCAGCCCATCTTCAATCATCTGAAGTGTAGGTAGATCAGATATTAAGTCAATCTGAATGTTTGTAGACTTTAAGAAAGCGTCCCAAGAAAGACCGGGCGCAGAGATGTAATGTGATGAGTCTAAGCTGTAATGTTTCATGCATGTAGTTCTGTAATTCTGAAAGACGTCTGCCAATAAACATACGTCAGCCATCAAGTATTTATCGTGATAATCACCCATTGTTTCACAGTGTAATTCTGCCCAGGCTTTCTGAGCGTATTCATAGTCAGAGTCGGTTATGTCTTTGCCTGTAAGACTAGAAAAGAAAGCACGTTTAGGAGGAAGCGATTCTTCGTCAAACCTGTCCACGAGTTCATGTATTATAAGGATAAAACCTTTGCGCACTAAAGATGGATCAAAGTATTGTTCAGTGATTGGAAAGTTTTTTAGAGATCCTGCTAGCTTATCTAAACTCCCCATCAGATGTTGAGCTGAGTCATAAAAGGATAAAGAGTTTAAGAGTAAAAGTCATGTACTTTTCTGAAGATTGTGCAATGCAGGTAAACCCTCTTATATTCAGAAGTTACTGCTTGCATGATAAAATGAGAATCGTAACCTCGTAAGTTATGAAAGAAGATAGGCAGTTTCCATTTTTTGGGTCAACCTTAAGTTGAAGATTACAATTGTTGTGCGCAGCCCCTCTGAATTTGCCAGTAATGTGATCGTGGTCTCTTACTGTCACGTCTTTACTGTTAGGTGTTAGCTCTAAACCGCAAATCCAACAGTGTGTAGATGAGTCATAGCGTTCTTGACCTTCAGGAGTCATAACAATGTCTGAAGATTTAGTTGGTTGGATAACTGATTGCGAAGTTGTTTCATCTGCTCTAAAAATCTACTAGCTGCGTTGGGGCTTCTGTAAATCTCTGGTGTTGTGTGTTGGCCGTCTGACCTAACAACAATAAACGCATAAGAACAGATCTGATGGTGGGTTAATAAGGTTGTTTTTTGTTCTTGCTGTTGTGGGCCATAGTACTGTGGCAATAGCAATTCAAAGTCAGCATAAACTACGTATGGGCTCATCTGCATTTTGTGTAAATTCTAAAAACTAACTTTAGACCCTGGTTTAGGTGTGAGGAGTTTAGGTTCACAGTCTACAAAACTTTTACAATGAGTTCTATGACTGGCAGCTGCTTCTATAGTTGGGATTTTAACCAAACACCTTCTACAAAGCCCTTGTTTAGCATCATCCTTTGATGTAAAACCCATAAGTCTGCTTATTGTTCTGATTAATACATAATGACTCTTTGTACTATCTGCAAACAGTATCAAGTCTACATGCTTGTTAAGCGGTTTGCCTAAAGTAGGAGCGTTGGGGAGAAAACCCTTAGAGGCACTAGATCGGCTTCTACAGACATGTGTATACGTTTACAGTGATTGGTTTGTTTTGTTCTTCAAACTGAGATATACTGTTTATACTCACTGGAAAGGGTATGTTATCAAAGTTTAGCTCTTGTTTGTATGCTTCATAATTAGATACTCTTTCTGCGTTCTTTATAATGGGGTGTAAATGCGCTAAAACGCACCACATAAAACACATGTTGTCAGGATTTTTATGTTTAAGACTGCTCGTTTTAAAACTAACTCTTTGGGGAGAAGAAGGTGAGAATTGCCAACTATAGGAAAAACATTGTTTGTCTTAATCTAATTTCAAGGACTGTTCCTTCAGACCAACCAGAACCGCGCAATTTTGCTTCTTCACTTGCATGATTAAACTGTGTAAACATGTAATCAGCCCAGTCAGAGTTAAAGTCGTGATAACTGATTACTTCTTTCTGCCTTGTTGAAACCCAGACTGGCATGTTAGTATCATCGGGCGTTATATAATCAATCAGAACTGCCAACAGCACTTTTACTGGCGGCTCGCGTTGAAGAGAATTTTAGAGATAGCATGTGCCACGCTTTCATGAACGTTCGAGGGGTTAATGATGTCCATGTCTACTTCGCTAAACATATTGATTAATTGTTTGTCACTACCTTTCGCCAGTACGCTGGCTGGCAGTTTTTCAAACTTAGACGCGTTTGTGAGGCTCATTTTTTAACTCAAAATATTTACGTAAATAAAAAAAATAAATGTATATAAAAGTAAGTAAAAATCTGCTTTTTTATGCTTCACCTAAGCGTTGCAACACATCAAGACTGTTAACTGTACAATAACACCCGCCAATATTTTAGCTTTTTCTGAATCACTACAGTTAATGTTCATCGCTTTGATTGCTTCGTTAAATAGTTCACTATGATCTTTTATTATATTGTTTACATCATTCTCAAAACCAGATTCACTCAAATCAATGTTTAACACTTTCATTGTCTCGTCAAATAGCTCATTACAATTTTTCATTAAAATTAATTAGATCATTCTTTAAATCAGATTCACTGTGTTCAAGCTTCATTTTAAACCTAAAATTTAAAAAAATAAATAAAATTGAATCTGCAAAACATTCATTTTTTGTTAACTTCATCGTCCACACTTTAATCAATAACAACGCTTATAGCACACACACAACACATAGGCACATGCAAACACAGCAACACATGCTAGCAGCAAAGGCGAAAATCAATAACTTACCCCAGTTTCTACGGAGTCAATATTCTACGTAAACGCTGACGCCATGCCCTCCACTCTGACTGCGATTGAGAATCAGAACCCATTGCTAAATTTTTTAACGAAGATATTTTTTAAGTAACTCGGTCTAATCTACGCCTCTGTTGTCCTTACTTCTTTTGTAAGATCGCGTAGTCCATCCATGTCTAGAAAACTCGATTTGATTATCCTAATTTATATTACACATGAGCACTTACAAATGTTGTTTCGATTCATCATGTTAATGAGGTTAGCACATGAGCACTCACAAATGTTGTTTCGATTCATCATGTTAATGAGGTTGGCACATGCGCACTCCCCAAATGTTGTCACGGTTCTTCCGGTTACGTAGTTTTCAAAAACGATTTGACTTCCGGTTAATCCACTGTGAGAAAATATTTTACAGGAAGAACCGTGACAGAAAATCCCACTACGCATGTCCATCTGAAGCAGACGCAAAGGCTGAAGCAGACGACGCCTCTGGGCCTGTGATCAATATCAGCTTAGCTCAGCGCTAGCGAACGAGCGAATCAGTGGCCTCAGCTACCTGTGTAAGCCGCCGACAAGTGAATCAATGGTGGGGGGATTGCAATCAATATTAGATGTGCTGGTGAGAACAGGCCAGTCATTCAGTCCAGGACGGCTAAGTCTGTAAACCATTTTTTTGTCTATTTTGGGTTTAGTCGATCGTGTGTTTGTTTTTCAATGTTCTGTTTAAATTGCATCAGTGTCTACCTGTCGTGAAGTAAAGTCTTTCTCCATCCTTTTGAAGTTCAATTTTCTGGCGTCTGTAATCATCACCATCACCAAAAGCTTCTGAAATTCTTCGTCTGTAATATTTCCATCCAGTAATGATTTTTCTTATTGTTAATCTTAATGAACAAAGTTTTGCTGATGCTAGGGCTACAATGGCAGTGTGCTTTTGTAATTTAGGAGTTAATTTTTTTTTTAAAACAGCACTTACAATCATAGACATGGCTCCTAAACCTAACTCTAGACCTCCTAATGCTAAAGAGGCTGGCGCCCCGATCCCACTAGCTAAAACGGCAACACTAGATCCGGCACTTACGCTAGCTACAGCTGATGAGCCAGTAATTACATAAGAAAGAGTATTTAAAGCTTTAGCATATTTCTTTCTAGTAACTCTATACTTATCCAAGTCGCTTTCTATTTCCTTTTGAAGTTCAGTTATTTGCTCTAACCTAAACTGTTGAACCTCCATTTTTTAATTAAGATTATTTTTTTTAATTAATCTTATACATATCTTCTTATTAATCCTTCTGGCAGCACTTCATCAACAGAGTAAAGCGCAATAAAATCAACATACTTAATGAAAATAAAGTCGAGTACTGTTAGTTTGTCTTTGTCAACCATCACAGTAACCTTGTCAGATGATGCAAGGGTGTTTATTTTGTCTCCGTTTTTAGTAATTGCAATAACGAGCTTAAGAGGACCATCCAAGTTTTCAGCCTTTATTTGTATAGCTCTGATTAACGTATGTTCTGGCAAACTAGTATCTCCCTCCCTCGGTGTAATAAATAAGCGAAAAAGCATCGTCATTTGCCTAGGTAGTGATTCTAGTTTTGGGGTAAATTTTAAGCCGACGGTGTCATCCCCTACTTCGGCTAAGGACTTCTTTCTCTGTAGCATATATTCAGAACCCCGCTTAGTTATTTCAATCTGTTTTTTCTGTTGTGTTCCTGGAACTAGGCTAACAAGAAAGGGGCCCGCATTTAAGGCTTTTCTAAAATTGTTGTTCTTATCATAGTATACATTAGGGCTTCGCAGTTCAAACTTTAAATTCCAATCAATTTCAGGAAGCAACGCCCAAGCATTCTCTCGTTTATGAAGTTTGTATTCATATTTACCAAAATCGTTTGCCCTTACATTTCTTATCTCTTCTAGGGTAGGATTCTGCTGTCGTTTTTTGTCTTCAATTTCTGTTCGTTTGTAAACCCCGTCATCTGTGTACTCAAATCCATGAACATTTCCTGGCACTCCTATTAGATCAAACTCGGTTGTGTCTGCTAGGTCTTTTAGCTCTACTGCAGTGCATTTAGGAGCTAGCTGCGCTTTTGGTTCTGGCCCCCGAGACATTCTTTTTTTAATATTAAAATTATAATAAACAAATTGTTATAAGCAATCAATAATAAACAAATTATAATAAACAAATGTATTGAACTGGGGGGTCAGTCCGTAAGCATAGCTTAGCGTGCTTAGATGTTTCTAGCTGCTCTTTTATTTTATTTTTTTTAGCTCATCTTTGTCCCTTATTATATAATTTTCACTTAAACATTCTTCAAAACTGTCTTTGTCCTTAGTGTAAAATAATACAATCGATTTTAAGTGCGATCTAAAGTCTTTTAAGACAGCATTGTATTTTTGAGTTAAGAGCCACACAGAAACTAAGGCGTGGCGACCACTAAAGGCTAGCTTTGACAGAGCTTTTCTTTTTTTTAACAATGTCTCGTTCAGCCGAACAGTCATCAATAATAAACAGTGTTTCAGTTCCCTCAAATAGTCTATAGTAATGTTCTAAACAGTCGCTTAGCTTGTCGCTAGGATCAACTAAAAATATATTATCGTCTGTCCAAATAAACTTCCTTTTTTTGTAAGACTTGTTGTGCTTAATGGTTGTGCAGAATATAACGATGTGCTCGTAATGAAACCTGTATATTGTTTGTAACAAATCAAGTACGAATTACAGTTTTCCCACACCCAGTAATCCCGCAGATAAGAGAACAGTGCGGATCTTTTGGCAGAAACTTCAAACTATCCATCTGTTTTTATTAGAATATTTCTTCTGAATTTTAAAAAGCCGCTTCTTTTAGCCTGTTTCTTCAATGTTTAACTGAGCATCACAAACCATAAAAACATGCATTTGTATTGGGACGTTTCCGTCTGCTTTCTTGTGAATATTTATTTTTATACCATCTTGCCCTACCCTTTCTCCACTTCCAAACAATCTGTTGTCAATGTGGATCTAAAATCTAACCACAGCCCATATTTACTTATTAAGTAGTCTTCGAGTCTTACATCATAAAGGCGAAGTTTTTTTACATACGCGATCAACTGCAGGATCCCTTTGCCTACCTCCAGCAAACATCTTTCTTATTTCATCAAGTGTTGGTGGGGTAAAAGTCCACGACCCGAATACAACTGATCAGACTTGCCATTTATTGCACAGTCGACCTTCTCAATTTTTGGATTATAAAACTCTTCTGATTCTCTCTGAAAAGGAGCTGTTTCTCAGTAAATAATAACAAAATTCCTTTTAAAGACTTCAGAGACTGATTTAGATGTATGTTCCAGAGAGTGTCTCGCTTGTTTCTATTTTCTGTAATGGAGTGTATAACGTTTTCATAATAAATAACCGTTTTACTTTTATACTGGGTTAAGATTGTTCTGGCCAGTCCAGGGTTAGTAACAACATCAGATTCGAGAGAGATGTCACTAACTGAGTATTTAGCTAAAGGGTCTTCAGACAGAACGACAGAACTGCTAGGATTAAATGTCAGATCATAACTAAGTTTTTCTTTTAGTGCACCTTGGTAATATGGCATATGCATCTTTAACAGTTCAAAATCTAGAGGATGCAGAATCTGTTGCCAAATGCTTCTGCTACTGCCTCATCTTTAACATCGTTCTTTGCATCCCCCGCTTTAAGTCTGTGCTTGAGACCGTTTGGACTTTGTATTCCCTGATAAACTTTCTCTTTTCTTTCTTTTTTAGGCAGCCATAGGTCAGAATAGATGGCAAAAATGTCTACCTCGCCTAGTAAAAAGACCCTTTTTCCCTCCAGTTTGATTGCTATGTGATTAACGATAGCCCTGCCCAAATTAGCAACAACAGTAGCATTAGGATCTGTCGATGTAATATCTATTTTGAATGAAAGTTTAGCAGTGCCTGGCATTATAACATCATCAGCGCCAAGATCGGGAACATAACTGTTAAATCTTGTCCAGGCTGAACTGTTGATGGAGTATTTACACTAATTACAGTCTGCCTTATACCTTTTACGCCGTGGGGTTCCTTCTCTTTTCTGTATGGATCAAGGTCACAACTGTATGAGTTCATTTTTTATAAAACAAAAAAGAATATAAATAAAAAATATGGATGAAGATTATGACCCGATTGATCCTGTTGAAGAAGAAGAAGATGATGAAGAAGTAGGCCCCTCATTGCAAGAAGAGCTTGAAGTAGCAGCAGCAGGCCAAGGAGTAGGGCTACGCCAAATACGATTGCTAGATAGAATTGAATCATGCTTGACTCTTGTTCACCGACGGAGACGGTCGCATGATCGCAGAGCTCCGCTGAACCGGTTTTCTTGTTGTAAGACTCACTGTAAACAAATCACGCGATGAGCTGTATGTGATTGTCTCAAAAAAGACATGGTGCTGCAAAGCTTAGTTTCAATGTGATGATGAAAGTGCTGTCAAAATATTCTCAAATAATTTTTTTTCTCTTCCTTGGGGCCGAATTGTGAAAAATTCCCTCGTCCCAACAAGGGGAAAAAATTTTACTCAAGATCTTCAGAGTAGTACTCAAAAAAAATTAACTCACGGGAAACATCAAGTGAAAATTACACAAAAAAATCAAGATCTTTCATCTCAAAGCCCATTGTTTAATTTAAATAAGGGACAGAAAAAGCCTTTTAATTTTGTAGGGAGGTCGGGGAACATACAAACAGCAATAAAATTTTTAAAAAAATGGGGGAGCAACGAACCGTCAGGAATCATTTTAACCGTTTCAGAACAGTTTGCAAAGTTACAAGAAAACAGGGACTCAGAAATTTGAATTCATTCAAAAAAGTGATTGAAAACAGGGGAAACCAAATTACGAAAAAAATTTAACACAAAAAATTGAATTAAAAAGTGAAATTTTTTATCTTCAAAAGAAAAACATCCCCCTGAAAGAATGATCGAAAACCCCAAAAGTTAATTGAAGACTTACAGCCAAAAGTAAGGGGGTTAAAAAAATAAATTGGAAGCGGAGAGGGAGCGAAAAAAAAGGTTCTGGAGCAAAAACCCAGAGACGGGATTGTGTTCGCCCCCTTTTTTGTTAAAAGAAGGGGGGACGGAAATTTACTCAAGAATTTTAAGAAAAAGTATAGAATTAATAAAAAAGTAAGGGGACGGGGCCACTTTCAACAAACGATATCAGTTTTGCCCCGGGGGGCCACCGGGGGGGAAAACCCAAGGCCAATTTTTTCAATTTCATATCAAGAAAAACCCGAAACCAAGTGCTTCAAATTGGGCGGAAATTAAAAAGGCAGCAAGAGGGGGAATTGGGGAAGCCCTTACCCCCTAACTTTACGCCTGAACACTGTTAAAAAACCCACCCCGGGATAAAAAAACCCCCCCGGGACAAAAAAGGGCATTATTCATGGCTTTGACGAAAAATTGGGAAAATCGTCAAACGAAAAAAGGCACCCCGCTGGGGGATAGGGGGAACGATGCAGACCGAAAAACAGTAACCCACTTCTTAAAAAAATTCCCGGCCCGGCCAAATCATTGCAAATCGCCCCCCTCCACCTAACAGCAGAAAAAACAAATGAAAGGCCCCCGGGTACCCACCCACCCCGGCTTCCCCCAAACCCAACGTCATGAAAAGGGGGAAAAAAAATCTCCCTTTCAACAACCAAGGAAAAAGGGGGAAATCAACGGAGGGGGTTTCAAAGGCCCCCTTTTTCCTTTTCCAAGGGCTTTTTTAACGGCAAAGTGAAGCCCAACACCGCCCTCAATTTCCCCAAGAATAACATTTCGCTAAATCAGACACAGATTCGTGGATAATTTGGTGGAGGGAAAAAATTTCACACCACTGAAATTTAAACTCGGGAAAAAAATTGTAATAAAAAACCCCGGGGGACATACCCCTTTAAATAAAAAAAAGGGACATAAAAAGGGGAAAAGAAACGGAGAAGAAAAAAAAAGTTGTAACCCCCGGAACGGGTTGTAACAGGGAAATTTAACTTTTTTTTTTTTTTTGCCCCCCTTCCCTCCCCCCGGGTTCCCCCTTCCCCCTTCCCCCCCTGGGGGGCCCCATGCCCACCTTGCCCGACCTGATCCTCCCCTGTTCCGCTACTCCCCCCCGCCCACTTTGACCCCACTTTCCCTTTTGGGTTTACCTATAGGGTTACCTAACCCGTTATTTAATCACATAACATACTCCCAGGGCCCCCCCCTTGGCGACCCCCTCCCCCCCCTTTCCCCTTTAAATTTTTCCCCCCTTTCCCTTCTCGTAACCCCTTCCCCACACCTCCCCAAACATATGACCAAAAGTCTTGGGTTTCGAAAACATTTACAATTTTTTGGTCACCCCCTCCCCTAAACGCCCTCTCCCCCCTTTCCCCCTTTTTCCCCCCTTCCCCCACCCTGTCCCCCTTTCCAACCCTACTTTCCCTCAGCAGGGTTTTTCCCCCCCCCCCCCCCCCCCCCCCCCCCCCCCCCCCCCCCCCCCCTCCTCCCCAAACTATTTACCCCCAAAAAACACACGCCCCAAACCGGGGGGAGGGAGGGGGGGGGGGGAAAGAGAGTCTAGAAAAATTTGGGTAGCTTTTTATTCTGCTTATCTTTTCACCCTGCAAAAATTCCTTTCCCTCCCTCCTATCCATGCGGTCTTTTTTCAGCCCAGGGCCCCAAAAAACGGGCATTTTTCCCCCCTTTTTTTCCCCCGCCCTGCTGCCCCCGCCGTTCCCGCTCCCCGTGTCTCCCTCCTCAAACTTTTTTTTTTTCTTTTTTTCCCCCTGATTATGGGAGGGGAATACCCCCTTTCCACCCCCTCTCCCCCCCCCGGGTTCCAAATATCCAAAAGGAGTGTCAGTAGTTACTTTTAGGCTCCCACCCCCCTTGAACTCCCTCCCCCCTTTTGCCCAAAACCTCGCCCCCCGCCCCACCCCTTTTTCCCAAATGGAAATTGGCATTTACATAATTTTTCGGACGACTGCCCCAACTTCGGGGCCCTTTGGAGATTCAACAGGGAAATCTAATGTTTGTGAAAGTATTAAATGAAAGGGGAAGAAAAAAATGAAGGACTATGGTAGAAAACCTCCAGCCCCTTTCCTCGAAACCCCTTTTTTTAAAAATTATCTTTTGGCTTATCTTTTCATCAAACGGGTTCATTTATGACAGCTACCTAAACCGTTTTTGGGTATCCCCTCCTGGGTTTTTTCGGGAATTTAATAGATTTTGGAAAATTTGTTTTACTTTTGGGCTATTTTTACCTTTTTTCTCTTTTTTTTTTTTTTTTTTTTTTTAATAGATTTATTTTTCCCTTTTTCCTTTCCCATACTATAAGAGCAGGATTAAGATCAAAGTTTTTTTTTAAAGGGATAATTTTACAGGGAGAAAATTTATTCCTAAATTTTCCCAATTTTTAAAAAAAGAGAGGGAAAAGGAATTTTTGGGAAAAGAAAAGTGGGAAAATTGGATTACGTCCCCCCCCCCCACCCCCCCCACTTATTATTTGATTATTTCTCTTTTGGGGGGTTGTTTTTTGTTGTTGTTGTTGTTGTTTTTGGGGTTTTTTTTTTTCTTTTTTAAAATTTAAATGCTTACATAAAGGGCTTTTGTGAAAAATTGTCTATGTTTTTAACCCCCTATTTTATTAAAGGGGTTGTCTAGTACGAGATAAAAAACGGGATTTTCTTTCACTTTAGGTGCGCTGCTTATGTCACACAGTTTCCCCTTTTTCCCCCCCTTTTTTCCCTCATGTATATTTTAAAGGGGGACTTAAATGCATATTTAATCCTTTTTATTGCAAAAAATTCCCCAGGGGGAAAACAAGAAAAAGGAAAACGCGATGAAGAAAGATAGGGTGCGAGAATTGTAAAATGATCGATGAGAAGTTTGGGAAAAAAAATTTCGTTTGTTTCGCTTTTTTTTTTTAATCTTGGAATGCAAAATATCGAAAATTTTTAGTTTTACTTTCAAAAGGTGGCATTTTAAAGTTAAAACCTTTACTACCCCACCCGTAAATAAAAAAAGACTAAAATTCCATTCCCTCTTAACGTCAAGGTTTGGGGGACTTTAAAAAAAAAGAACGTTTTCCACTTTTTTAAGACAAAAAAATTTAAAAATTATACTTCATCCCAAAATAAAAATTTTTGGACCCAAAAAAATTTATAAACACTACTATGCAAAAAGGGGGGTTTATTTCCCCTTTTTTTTTGTTCAAATACTTAATACAAGGGGGGGGAATACTTTTTTTAAAAACAATTTTGAATTTAAAATAAATGGCGCAAAATAGCGATAACGCAGGAAAAAATTTTTTTAACCCTTAAAAAGTGCATTTCCCAAGGTTTAGATTTTGGGCTTGGGGACAATATATGGCCCAAAAAGGGAAAAATCCTGATTTTTATGAACTAACAAAAAAAAAAATAAAAGAATTTTTAAAAGCGCAAAATCTTTTTATTGGGAGGAGACTGGAATTTTGTAATTTAAAACCCAAAAAATTAGATTATTGGAATTACAAACATGATAATAATGTGAAGTTAAGAAAAAATTTTGGGGGAAAATGTAATGACAAATTTTTTTGTAATATTTGGGGAAAAATACCAAACCGCAAATTTCAACGTTTCACTTGGGAAAATAACCCATTTTTCGCAGGGGCAGATTAACCTTTTTTTTTTACTTTTTGGAATGTACAATTAATTCCCCCCCACCCAAAATTTTTGGGCCCGGTATCGAAATGGTCATTCATTGATAAAAAAATGGGAAATTTACTTTTGGGGGGAAAAGCCAAAAAAAATTCATTCTGAAAAATTTAAAATTTTTATTGTTAAAAAAATCAGGAATACATTAAAAGAAATAAATTTGGGCTCATGACCCCGATAGGGTTTTACTAAGCCGCGAACCCCCCTACGTAGGGAAAAAAACTACCGGAAATAAACCCAAATTTAGGTTAAACCACTTTACTATCTCAACCAGCCCACTCCTTTATGTTTTATTGTGGGGAAAATTTGAAGTAAAACCATTTGCTTTTTTACCCAAAAAAAAAGAAACAAAATAAAGGCTAAAAACGGGCTCGAGAACAAATTGAAGAGTTAAAAAAAAAACCAATTTAAAAAAATCATGTTTCCCCAAAAAATAGAAAATAAAAAAGAAAATTTTAAAAGAAATTTTGGCAAAAAAAAATGGGAAAAGGGGTTTTTTTAAAAACGCTCAAAACTAGAGGGGGCGCCCGAAGGTTTAAAAAATAACGAAGAATTTTTTTTTGGGGTTAGAAAAAAGGGGAAATATAAAAAAAACAAATGACAAAAATTGGACGAAACGTGGGACCCTTTTTGTTTAAAAACAATGTTTTGCTATAAACAAAAACCTTTTACGAAAAATTTATGAAAAAAAACAGACAACTGTGGGAAAAAGAAGAAAAGGTACAAAATATACCCACATTGGCGGAAAAAGAAGCCAAAAAATTTTGAAGGTTTAAAAAAACGCTTGAAGAAACCACACCCGTCTTTGGAAAAAAAATGGGAAAAACCCAAGAGTCCCCTTTTTATGGGGTTTTCATAAGTTTTTTTAAATTTTTTTGGCGGGAAAAAAATTGGGGAGCTGGGTCGTGAGGTTCTATAAACAAGGTTTTATCAAAGGAGAAATGTCTCAAACACCCCCCCAAAGGGAAAGGGCCCCTTTTATGTTCCCCCAAAAAGATAAATCGAGAGAAAATCAAAAAACTGGAGGCCAATCTCTCCTTTTTTAAAAGTTTTTACAAAATTGCACAACCTGTATTTTAGGGGATTAAAGAAGGGTTTTCCCCAAAAACTTTTTAAACGAAGATCATCAGGATTTATGACTAAAAATATATGGGTAATAAATAGATTAAACATATTATATTATTCATTTTTTCAAATTTCCCGAAAACTGGGAGGATTATTATTGGGGATTTTTTTTTTTGAAAAGGCATTCGATTTTTTTTTTGGGCTGGGGTTTCATGTTTAAATTTTTGGGCGCATAAGGTTTCCCTAAAAAACATAAAAATTGGGGTCAAAACTTTCTATTTTCAATATCAAATCAAAAAGTTTAGTAAAAAGGTCAATCGTCCCATGGTTCGAAATAAAGAAGGGTGCCCACGGGTTACCCCCCCCCCCCCCGATTTCGGGCCTTTTTTAACTTTCTCTGTTTCGAAAAACTTGCAATTATGATACAGAAAACCAAAAAGTATCAAAGGAAATTTAAATAGGACAAACAGAACTAAGAATCCCAATTTTTCCGGGTGACACCGAAACTATTCCAACACGGGGACAGAGAAACTTTTTAATTAACTTTCCCAAGGGTTTTTAAAAGAAATTTTTGGGAAAAAAATCGGGGTTACAAAATTTAAAGTTGGGAAAAAAGGTTTTTTGTTTGGGGCCGGGGAAAGAAAAGAGAACATGACATCAAATTCATGCCACACCTTTAAAATTTTAAGGGGAAACCCCCAAAAATTTTAAAATACTTTGGGGAAATTTTTGCTAATGCCGGGAAAAAATTTGGCACGGCTAAATTTTTATGAAAAAATTCCAAAAATAAAAATTTTTATTAAATATATGGAAGGGAAAAAATTGATAACCCCTTTGGAGGGTTGGTTTTTACTAAAAACGATGGTTCTGTTCCCAAAAATATTCATTTTATGGTTGTTACTTCCAAACCCTCCCGACAACTTTTTTGAAAAAATTTCCAAAAAAATTTGCTTTAAGTTTTTATTTGGGAAAATAAACGTGATAGAAAAAATAGAAAAAAATTTAGTTAAAAAAAAAACGCGACGGTGGAATGGGAAAAACCAAATATTTACTGCTATATGAAAAGCATTGAAAAAAAATTTAAAGTGGGTTTTTGAAAAATTTTTTAATAAATAATCATAAATTTGGAAAAAAGTTTCTTTCCCTTGTTTTTTAAAACGCAAAAACTGGAAAGCTTTTTGGGGCCAAAAATTTTTTCTCCAATATAAACCCCCCCAATTAAAAATTTTTTAAGGGTACTTTTGAAATATATCCAAAGGTTTTTTAAAAAAAATCAAAAAAAAAACACCAAAAGGAACTTTTTGCGGAAAACCCTTTTTCTATAATTGAATATGAAAAATTTGGGGGGAAAAATTTTACATATAAAAAACTTGCAACAAAGGCATATTTTTTATTGGGGATTTTTTGATAACTAGGTAACGCACTTCTACCAAGACTTCACTCAAAAACACAAACCCGTTTAAAACCACTAAAAAATATTTAAGTTGCAATGCCCTCCTTTAAAAAATTTCGTCAAAAGGGGCCAAATAAAAAATTTAAGATTCTTTTGAAGAGACCGTAAAACCCAAATCAATACGTATGTTAAAAAAATGTTTTAAAAAGGGTTTAAGAAAATTCTACCGTGCTTATAGAAGAAAAGAAAAAACCACACTTTTGCAATAAATGGGAAAAATATTTTTGAAAGAGAATTTGATTGGAAAAATTGTTTTGAAAAAATCGTCAAAATTAAAAAGGGTAAAACTCAATTGGGTTTTTGGTTAGATTCTCCAAACGTTTTACTGGGGGACAAAAGTGGGGTTTTTAAGAAATGGGGAGTAGTCCAAAACAAAAGCTTAGTTTGTGCTTGAGAGAAAAAGACAGCATAAAAACAAAGGGCGGGGAATGCTTTTACACAAAAACTTTTGGAAAAAGTTTCAAAACCAAACTAAAACACTTGCCCAATAAAAGATAAAGTAATTTAAAAAGAACGCATCTCATTCATGGGATTGATCAAAACTTTTAAAAATGACTTTTTTTTTGATTTATTTTTTTTGCGCAAAAAAATTTTATATATATCAATGCAACTGGACAAAATAATTTTCCCACACTAAAATCATTTTCCCAAAAAAAGAGGGAAAAAAAGGAAAAAAATAGAACTTTTTTTTAAACCCTTTAAAATGTTGATGAAACTGACCAATGTGAAACTGACTGGGCATTCATAAATCCATTACAGAAATTTATAAAATCACCTTTTTTTTGTTTAATTTTTAAAAAACGTGTTCCACTTCCCGTCCCCTACCTTTAAACCATATTTTTCTATTGCATTGTGATACCTTAAACCCCAAACCTTTTTTAAAAGATATTTTGGATTTTTTAAGGAGTCACAGGGGAAAAATAAACCCCAAAATAAACATAACAACCAAAAAATAAAACCCTTTTTTTGTTAAAAATGTGAGTAAGAAAGATTAAATGATGAGTGACCTGAAATAAAATAAGAAAATTGGGGTTAGGAGGGGGGGGGTGGGGTTTTAAAGGTGAAAAGGCAAAAAGATACATCATGAAACTATTAGGTTACTTTAAAAAAATTTTTCTTCGCCCCAAGGGGAAATTTTTCTTTTTCTAATTTCCAAATTTTGGTTTTATAAACATTTTCCTTTTAAAATTTAAATTCTCCGCCCGAATCAATCCTAAAAACCTTTAAAACCCTTTGTAACGTGTAGTATTTACAAATTTTTTTTTTGGAAACATGTTGCACCCCCTTTTAATTTAAATTTGGGAAAAAGTGTTTATTAAAAGGGATATTTTATCGAAATATTTTAAAACAGGGATGGGATTTGCATGTAATTTTTTTATAAACCAACTAATGCCCGAAGGATTTATATCGTAATAAAAAATTTTAAAAAAAAAAAAAAAAAAAAAAAAAAAAACAGAACACAAAAAAAAAAAAAAAAAAAAAAAAAAAAATGAGCAAACTTTTTTAATCGTTAAAAAACAAATATACAAACAAATAAACGAATGAATACACCATACCAAAAAAAAAAAAAAAAAAAAAAAAAAAAAGAATTGAATCATTATATAGCCACATGGAGCGAGAGCAGCCAGGAGCACTTAGGGTTTCTAATTTTTCAACAGATGAAAATAATCATTTGTATGTAAGAACCACTAAAGGAAAGAGTGTACGGCTTACTTCAAACCAGACCCAACTCAGTTTTTAAGCAGGGGCACAATTCTTAGAGATCTCCCTGTTGTTGACCAAGGCAATTAAACTTTATTGACGATTTAAGGCCTGAGGCTGTTAGTCTTTTACAGAACTTGAAGCAGAAGTTGCCAACACGAACTGAAATAGAAATGTCATCTTTTCGGGATTTAAGTCCAAGAACAGATGAAGCAATAGCAGAAATTGAAACGAGTTTAAGTGAGGAGACAGTTAGAAAACATTAGAAACATTTAATGATCCTCCATTGCCTGAGTCTAAAATGGAGGATCTTAAGCTCAAAATCGCTAGTCTTAATCGCGAACTTGCAGGTTATAAGACTGCTTTTACGACAATAAGAGAACAACTAATGCTCAGCACAGCAAAACTTAGTAGGCTAGAGAGAGAGAGATAAAAGAAGAAAAATAAGCTGGTTGATAACAATTTAGAGCAAGAAGAAAAGGCTAGAATACAGCAGAAAATACAGGAGTTAATGGATAAAAGGGGAGAGCAGTTTAAAACAAATTTCTATTCTCAAAGGAAATCTAGAATCACAAATAACCAGAATAAGAGAAACTATAAACAAAATACTTCATGAAAACACTACGTTAGCAGAAAGAATAAGGATTCTGTTCAGAGAAGAGGGGATTACAATAGTTAGTATATTAACGGCTATTGGGTTGCTATCTCTACACTCGTTTATGCTTTAACCGGCAGTGCGCCAACAGGTCCAGTAGTGCCTCCAACACCTCAGCCTGGTAAAAGTTGGATTAGAAAACAATTACACCATCTAGCAAACTTATTAAAGAAGTTAGCTGCCAAAGCGCTTGATGCTCTCCTGGCATAATAGGCAGTATTGTTAGTTGGGTTTTGTCTACTATAGGTAAGGTGGCTGGTTATATGGCTGACCATCTGTGGACGTTAGGAGTGCTAGCTGCTAGATTAATTTTTAGTGAAATAAAGTATGGCTAATCCAGTAAAAGTTAAAAATACAACTAGGGCTGTCTTTTCGCTAGTGTGACTGTCAGCGTGAGGTAGATCAACAGGCGGGGTGCTTTCTGGCTGCTTTCTGGCTGTGAGACGCTTATAACTGGATCGCTTTCTTCAGAGCTAGGTACTTTTTAAAATGGATGGAGCGGGCCTTGTGTTTAAGCCTTGATTGTGCCCTAAGTTTGGTCGTCTCCAGCTATAAGGATTTCATTGTTATAATTCTGTATCATGCCAATCTGCAGTCTAAGGTCAGAGGGTAGCATGTATAATCCATGACCTACAACAAGTCAACCCTTTGACCTAGCATGTGCAAGAACGTCTTGATACCTTTGTATGCTGGCAGGCAAATCAACAGCAGAGTTAATAGCATCTTCTAAATTGGCTTGAAATTGTTTTCTGGCGTCAAAGCCTGTAGACTGGTCTAGTATGCTAGACTTGGTCTGTGCTTGTGCTCCTAATAGACACCAAACGTATATCCGTATGGAGTCATTAAGTCTTTGCACTCCTGGCATTGTTAGGCCTTCACTTTCATCTAAGATAAATGTTGCCCAAGCATTAGGATGTTTTTGTTCTATGGATCCCAATCGAACTTGTTTGTCTGGTTGAAAAGAGGTGTGACCAGGCCAGTAGTCATAAGTATATTTCTCTTTTGCACCCCACAAATACAATGTGCCTAACCCATGATTGCGGTCTAACTTTTGTCTAAAGTCAGTTGAAGGATTAATGTTAAATTCGTTGCAGATTCTTTCATATGCATTATTGTCCATTGGAGTTTTAAATGGATTAAATGCATTGTCGTTAGGGAGGACTACTTGTAGTTCAGTTAGTATTCGTCTGTACTGGTAATAAACATGAAAGTTATATACTGACCTTACTAAAAGATTAGGATGGTTTAAATGGTTTGCATATGAAACACCGCAGCCAGTAGTTGCGCAGTAAACGGCAAAATTTAACTGATTCTGGTAAAACGTCATAGGGCGAGATGACCATGCTGATGGCACTCTATCATTCTTTATTGGCGGATTTAAATATTTAGTTAGCGGGTTTACAAGTCTAACTTGGAAGCTATTATATTCATCTACTGCAATGGTTAGATTGCTGAAGTCTAACGATTTAGGATTATAAAACGCTCCTACATTGTAAGTGGCACTTCGTATATTTAAAAGGCTCCATTTTTTATTAATTTTTAAAATAGTCATAAAACAGATGTACATCTATATACCAAGCAAACGAAGCGTTTTTTTTAAGTAACAATT
>JAFLJL010001485.1:15000-27500 GCA_018398815.1 Conus ventricosus | reverse complement strand
AAGTTTGCACTCTGTATAGGGACACCTGTCTACGACATTTTCATCTATGCTTGATACTGTTTGCGTCGTTTGCTCGTTTATTTTGCTTACTTGGTTATGGATATCACTCTGTTCTGATGTGCGATTATTCATTTTGTGTGAGTATTGTCTTATATTTCTGTGCCCCATGTGGGTATGAAATAAAATAATTGCCTTGCCTTGCCTTGTTTAAAACAAAATAGGTGACGATCGGATTCTCCCTCTTCGTCATAGTCTACGAATTCGCCGTTTTTCTTTCGTCCCCCATATTCTTACGCAATGTTTTAGGTCACTTCATCACGGCGTCTACTTTCCCTCCATCCAACACGACATTCTGAGCTAGGGTTTCGAGTCTCTCGGGAGAGACGGTAGGAAATTCCACAGCGACACCGTTCTGAACTAAAGTTTCGAGTGTCCCCCCCTTCAAGATCCTATTTAAAAAAAAAAAATTATGGCGTCGGGAGTGAAGTAATGGACTCGACCTGATCGGTTAGCTTCTCGGCCTTGTTGGTCCCGTTTAGTTTCAATTTGATTCTCGCGTAACGAGCGTCGTCATCAGCGTCGTCAAACACGTCATCGTGCATGAGCGTCCCTATATTAACGAAAATGTGATCGTCTTGTTTAGTAATGGTTCGCATCATTATATCGTTAACCATTCCCGTGATGTCGTCGCCTTCGTAAGTGAGGGCGTACTGAGAGTGGATGTACTCGTCCCCTTGATTGCTAAAAGGAGTTTGCTCGTATGTGACAGCGTAAATGGTAAGAACCGCGCAAAATGTAACAAATGTACTGCGCGGGCTGCCCGCGCAAAACGAAACAATTTTCGATGTTGTGACATTTTGCGCGGGAAGCCCGCGCAAATGGTAACAATTGTTACATTTTTCACGGTTGTTACAATTTGCGCTGTCATACTCGTATTCGTATGATTCTTGGTCCGCTATCGGTTTGGCGTGGTCGATCTTTTCCAGCTGGTTCTGGAAATCCCTCTACACGGTCACCCTGACCTGTTCGTGAAAGGTCGTTTGGTCGTCATGGCGCACGTAACGCAGCCTAAACCTGTACTCTCCATACGTTCTTCCGCGTCTATCTATTACAAAGTCGTTGTTCGGGGCTTATCTCGCGATGTTTTCCTCTACATTTCCCTGTACATGTTGGTGGTAATTAATCATAAATCGTCTTTTCGTGAGGTGGTTGTTGCTTAACCCGGAGTAAGGTTTGTTATACGAGTCGCGGGGATTTCTAGGCTCTCCAATAAAACAAGATAAAAAAAAAAGTACAAGGCCATCTTGTAGAGGATTGATTGTTATAATACAAAAAAGGGGTGGGGGTGGGGAGGGGGAGGGGCGAAATTGTTTCGGTTTGATTGGATGTGACACGTCATATAGTAAGACAACTGGCAATTAACGCCTCACGAGCTGAGAGGGTGCACTACACAAATGTCGATCAAAAGATAGTTTGCTTTTACCGCTTATCGAGGATCATCGCTACGAGGTATTTGCTTAAAACGCTAAAATACATTTTTGCGATTGAATTGTAACAAATTGTTGAGTGCATGTCGACCTCGTCTCAACCGTCCTTTCTACTAACCCCCACCCCTGTCACCCTCCCAACTTCTCCCTATCTTTCTCTTCCGTCCCACCCTTTCCTCCCGCCCTCTCTCCTCTCTCTCTCTCTCTCTCTCTCTCTCTCTCTCTCTCTCTCTCTCTCCTCTCTCTCTCTCTCTCTCTTTTCTCTCTCTCTCTCTCTCTCTTTCTCCACTCTCTCTCTCTCTCTCACTCTCTGTCTGACTCTCTCTCCCTGTCTGCCCCTTCCCTCCCGGACACACTTTCTTTCACCCGCGCCCTGACTGTGTCTATGTCTGTCTGTCTGTCTGTCTGTCTGTCTGTCTCTCTCTCTCTCTCTCTCTCTCTCTCTCTCTCACACACACACACACACACACACACACACACACACACACACACACACACACACACACACACACACACACACACCTTCTCATTTGTACACTCCCTACCTCCCCACTTCCCCCCCCCCCCCCCATCCATTTTTTCTCAGGTTTCTTTTTTTTAATAATTTTTTAAAAATTATCTTTGATTTTCATAAATGTCTGTGATTTTTCGTCGTTTCATCTTTTTTTTTTTTGTAATGGATGGCTTGGTGTTAAAAAAAAAAAAGCAGATTTATTGCTTATTCAATGTTCCATCTGAAAAAAAAAATTGACTTTGACTTTGACTTTGACTTTCACACACACGTACGCACGCACGCACGCACGCACGCACGCACGCACGCACGCACGCAGCACACACACACACACACACACACACACACACACACACACACAATGTCATGCACTGAGTTATCGACCCATCACACCCTTTCCGGGCCTAAGTGCCTGCCGTGCACCATATCCACTGGGTTTCCGCCAGACACAGTGCTCTCTCCTCTTCCAGTGTGTATGTGTGCTGATGATAAGTAGGAGAGAGAGAGAGAGAGAGAGAGAGAGAAGAGAGAGAGAGAGAGAGACAGACAGACAGACAGACAGGCAGACAGCGAGCGAGAGAGAGACAGAGATATATAGAGAGAGACAAAGACACAGAGAGAGAGATTGGCGTTTCTTGTATTCAATACTATTCAATATTGAAAACAACAACAACGACAACACACACACACACACACACACACACACACACACACACACACACACACACACACACACACACACACACACACACACAACACGCGCGCACACACACACACTACACACACACACACACACACACACACACACACACACACACACACACACACACACACACACACACACACACACACACACATACATACACACACACAGTCGGTTCGCTTTGCGTTCTTTCCAAGAGTCCCCGAAGCATAAAGTTGTGGAATCTGTAATGGACTCGACTAGCTGTCGTTCTACGCTGAGATGATGAACAAACAATGGGTGGGTTGGTTTTCTGGAATTCAGTAGCTATCTGAACGATGAACGCGCAGCTGGTTGCAATTGGATTGCCCGTGCAACGGTTACCATCTTCATCTTGTTACTATCCGCAGTGGGATAGAGGGGGAGAGTGGGGGAAAACGCCTTTGCCAACATCGTCAGCACTCGCTGTATCACGCAGTGTGCGGAGTGTGATTCTGGCAGACGGCCGTACACGGAAGAACACGTGTGTGTGTGTGTGGGGGGGGGGGGGGGGGGGGGGGGGGGGTGGGGGGGGGGGGGGGGGGGGGGGGGGGGGGGGACTTGACACAGCTGAATTATCAGCTGCTTCGCAAGGCCAGTCAGTCAACACTCTGCCACCCTTGCTGCTTGGTCATCCAACGGACTTTCATAGTCTCAGGTGGTTTTTTTTTTTTTCATCAAGAAGGCGTCGTCACTACGTGCGGACTAGTCCATATACGCTACACCATATCCGTTAAGTTTTGAGACCACACTACGCATGAATTGAAGCTGATGGATAAATGAATTAACGACTAAGATGAGACAATTGAAGAAGAGGGTCTCGTGGCTACGACTCAGCAGATGTCTGACCTACGCATTAGCCCAATGTGCTGGTAAGAGAAAGTTACTATATTAACCTTGTGGGTTGTGACAGCATTGATTTAAGCAACCAGTGTTCTGTTTTTAAAGCACTATAGCCCTTGGTTGAGGTCTAGTCAGAAATACTCCTCTGGCTAAACATTATGATATATTTTTGTGACTATATATAAGAAGTTCTAGTTAGAAATACTTCATTGGCAGAACATAACAATATATTTATGGAGAAAAAGAAAACAAAACAAAAAAAACCAGTGGTAGGTAGGCATTCAAGGTCTGACCAGCGCATTGGGCTAATGCATAGTCACATATCTGCCGAGAGACCCTCTTCTTCTATTGTCTCAGCTGTTAATTCATTTATCCATCAGCTTCAAATCATGCGTAGATGTGGTCTCAAAACTTAGCGGATATGGTGTAGCGTATATGGACTAGTCCGCACGCAGTGACGTCTCCTTGATGAAACTGAAACTATGAAACTAAACCATCAAACAGCAAAATCCCCGCAAAGGGGAAAAATTGCAAAGCTGGACATAAATATGAACACTGACGACGAACTAAGGCAATGAAATAGACACGGTATCAAAAGTATTTCGACGTAACAGTGATCTTGTGTTGTGTGGACTTTTTTTCCTTGGATTCTCCGAAACAGTTGTGAAAGTGAATTTGACCTCTGGTTGACCTTTGGGGCTGTGTGACTTCACTGTGTGATTATTGGACTCCCATGATGCCACCGTCTGGAAAAATTGTCGGTAAATTCCAATAATACACAGGCGCGCGCGAGAGGGCTTGAACGTGCGTGTGCGTACACACACATGTCCTACATATTATATGCACATGCTAACAGAATCGTGATGCAGATGTATAAGAACATTTGCACACAACGTTTCTGGTGTGTGGACCTATTACGAGGGCCAGGCTGTGCTCATGATCATAACGGACACGTGGCAATGTAAACGTAAGGTGCTGGTTTTCCTTTGCCCCATCATCACCTGTGCAGGCTCTGCGCAAGATGGATTCTAAGAACTCTCCCCAGCGATCCGAACAAACATCTGAGGAGCGGCTACCCCCTTCTAAGCAAGCCGTGCGTTCTGGAGTTTGGCTACATTCTTGGAAAGAAATAATATACTTTGGTTCACTGATTCAGAAAGCGACGGTGAAAAAGAGCTGCGATTGCCAAACAGGGTTCTATTGGAAGCTTAAGACAAAATACAGTTGTGGTTGGTTCTCTTGAAAGATCTGAGGTGAGAGACATTCTTTTTAATTGAATATAATCAACAATGATTTTACTTGTATAGCACCTTTGGTTGGTTTTTTGAAAACTCAACAAACATACTACAGTATTGCACACACCAGCCTTTTCTGGGATTGCATTCTTCTTAAAACTGAAAGGGCAGAGGAGTCAAATTACCACTTTCCGCGGTCACTGAGGAGAAACACCAAATTTCGAAATATCGGTATATGACCAGGAGTTACATGTTAGTGAGTTTCCCTCCCTACTGGAGGATGTCTCCCCTTGGAGAATATAAGCTTGCTGAAGGCTCATTTTGAGAAGCATTTATTTTATTTTTTCCCCATTCACCCACTCAACACACACTGTTAGTTAGGCAGAATCATCTACCACTGCAGATATGAATGCTTATCTCTCCCCCTATTTCTTCAATCTAAGACATAAGAGCAAGCTTTGTTTATAATTCAATATTTCTTGCAGTCATTGCAACACCAAGCTGCTCTGGAACAGTGCTCGGTACTTATCCTTGGAATTTATTATTTTTTGTTATATATATATTTTATATATATATATATATATTATATATATATATATATATAATATATATATATATATATGTACATATATACATGTGTGTGCGTGTGTGTTACAGTGAATTTCACAAAACAAGGAATTTTACGGAATCACTAAAAATTGTTAGTAATTTTGCAAAATTTCTATTTCACTCGGGGTTTTCGCGTATTCACTATTTTTCTAAGGGATTTTTTACAAAATTGCTGTTTTGTGATGACGTTTCTTGACAATTTTACTGCAAAGTGTTAAGGCAATTAGCAATGTTAAGAATGACAATGTACAATACGAATACAGTCATCACTAAACCGATCATAACTGTTAAAACAATTTCCAGGAGTATGTTTACAAACATTACTAAAATATCTAATTGCTTTAACAGCGACAGTGGTGCTGTCAGCCTTACAAAGCGATTGCCAATGTACTGTTTTGATTGTATGAAGTCGTTCACTAGCAGTACTCCACGCTACGTGGATGGTGACGTTTTGTTTTATCTGGTCCAGATCATTGAAAAAGTGGGGTGTAATGGGCAGTTACACAACAGAAAAATAATATCTTCGTCAATCATAGCATAAAAATGACAGGAATGACTAATGAAACAATATGGAAAACACGGGGATCACGAACAAGAGGTTTACAAACATGAACATTTTTACTGCCCCTCACCACTGAAAACCAAGAATAATAGTAATTTATTATTTATTTATTATTTTTGTTTTTTTTTGGGGGGGGGGGGGGAGGGAAGGATAATTTTTTTTTTTTGTCCTCCCATCAGCTTGAGCGTATGTACAGCCCAGTTGTATTGCTGATGTCACAGTGACCCTCCCCCTCCCCCATCCCCCCCCCCCCCCCCCCCCCCCCCCCCCCCCCCCCCCCCCCCCCCCCCCCCCCCCCCCCCCCACGCTGTGACCTTCAACGCTGTGCAGCGGCGGCGTGTAATTGCGCTATTTACTCTAACTGCAAGTAATTGCGCAATTTACTCTAACTGCAAGTAATTGCGCGATTTACGCTTGCTAGACACGTATATCTTTTTATATGGTATACCAAGAGGTTTTATCTCTCTCTCTCTCTCTCTCTCTCTCTTCTCTCTCTCTCTACTCTCTCTCTCTCTTCTCCTCTCTGTGCGTGCGTGCGTGCGTGCGTGTATGTGTGTGTTCCATATTCTGCATGTACTTTGTCATATTCCATTTGAAAGGGTCATACACACAAAACTCCACTGCCTGGCTATACAGGGAGTGTCCGCAGGAGTATCAGCCTGCGTACGCAGAGAGAGAGAGAGATATTCCATTTTACTGTCTGTTTTTATACATGCTAATTCTTGTACGTTGTAGTACATTTTCATAATGTTCCCCCAGCCCCCCCCCCCCCCCCCCCCCCCCCCCACACACACACACTCTCTCTCCTTCCTCTGCATTACTGTTATTTACATTTTTATTTTCATTTTTTGTTTGTTTATTATTATCATTTTTCATTTCTCTTCTATTTTCATTTGATGTTCCGTTATGACTGCATGACCGCTTTGTTTGCTTGTTTGCTTTCTGACATTATTTCATTTCACTCAGGGCCCTACTCAGGGCGAGGATTGGATGTAAAAAATTTAAAAAAAAGCGCGTCAGTGCTTATGCATAATCCTCGTAAATAAAGAATTTTGTCATGTCTTGTCTTGTCTCTCATACTGATGTTACGAAGTGGTGTGACCCAGTCGTTGAAGAAGAAGGAATGGTTTGGGAAAGGGTGGATGGTATGAGAACAATTTCCTCTGTGTGTGTGGTTTTTTTTTCACTTGGTAGACTCCTTCCTATTGACAGATATTAATATCAGCTAAGTGTAAAACCCTATGAAAGTTTAAGATGGTGAAATGGAATGGTAGGGTGTTTTTTTTTTTTCCAATTGTTTAAAATGTGCAATCAGTCGGTCGGTCAGTCTGTCTGTCTATCTGTCTGTCTGTTCCCCCCTCCCCAATCTTCTCTCTCTCTCTCTCTCTCTTCTCTCTCTCTCTCTCTCTCTCTCTCTCTCTCTCTCTCTCTCTCTTGATATCGCCACCTTTCGACCCCACCGCTTTAATGGCTTTTGTCATTTTTTGCATATGTTGATTTTTTTTTCTTTCTTCATGATTTTTCTAGTTTGATGTTGCCCCCACTCAACTATTCTCCTTGACACGGGGAGATAATCTCTTTCATTACATTAGTTTGTTTTGTCATCTCTCTCTCTCTCTCTCTCTCTCTCTCTCTCTCTCTCTCTCTCTCTCTCTCTCTCTCTCTCTCTCTCTCTCTCTCTCTCTCTCTCTCCAGCTACCTTGGGCCTTAGCATTTTAGTTACAGGGCTTTTGTACATGTGAATTTTTCCCCCTTTTTTCTTTTTTTTTTTCTTTTTTGAATTTTTAAAAAACTCATCTTGGCTTTTTTCTTTGATGTTTTTCGCACTGTTTCCCTTGACACGGGCAGATGGCCCATTTCACTGTGTTAGATCTCTCTCTCTCTCTCTCTCTCTCTCTCTCTCTCTCTCTCTCTCTCTCTCTCTCTCTCTCTCTCTCTCTCTCTCTCTCTGTAATGATATTGCAATTAGAGAAGATGAGTTACATTTTTTGTTCACTTGTCCTGCTTATGGTAACATTAGAAAAAAAAAGACTCTTTGATCATAATACAGTCAAGAGTCGAAACCTTAAGAATGTTTTGCAAACAAATGATGAAACATTGTTAAAGATGCTGGCAAATATGTACCAGAAGCTGTAAACACGCGGAAGAAAATTATGAATGAATAAAAGTTCAAAACACTAATGGGATATCAATCATATTTCATTTTTATTGTTTAGAATACTTATTTGACCTTGAAGCTTGATGGTTCAAGTGAATGGTTTTCATAATATCAAGCCAGATAAATCATCTGTACAGATAATATGTGTGAATGGGGAGAAGGGAGGATAAGGATATAAATGCGTGCGTGCAAGTTGATGGAAGATAGGACGGATCAGTGTGCGTATGTGAATGGAATGGTTGTTGTGTGAGAATGATTTTGTACTAAAATATACACAAGAAACACAAACGAGTGATGGAAATGGAAATAATTTCTTAATTTTGCTTTGTTGTATAGACATCTAAATTGCAGTTTTTCTTTTTGTTTTCTTTTCTTATTTGCAAGGAAAACAAGACATTGTACCAGAGTAGAGTTCAAGAGTATATAGAGTAGGAAAGAAAAATGTGCGCGACGGGAAAGAGAAATTGCACCATGGAAAGAAAAACTGCATCGGGGAAAGAAAAACTGCAAAACGGCACCAGGGAAGGAAAAACTGCAAAACGGCACCAGGGAAGGAAAAACTGCAAAACGGCACCAGGGAAGGAAAAACTGCAAAACGGCACCAGGGAAGGAAAAACTGCAAAACGGCACCAGGGAAGGAAAAACTGCACCAGGGGAAGAAAAACTGCATCAGGGAAAGAAAAACTGCATCAGGGAAAGAAAAACTGCATCAGGGAAGGAAAAACTGTGCTTATAAACAGCCAAGCCTCTCGCCATCGAACGTTCTGATGTCTCCCACAAAGGTGCAAGCTGAAGACTTTCTTCGCTCCCCTGGTGTCTTGTCAGGTGAAGACTTCAAGCTGAATGCAGAACCGAAGGTCGGACCCAACTGTGGATGCGTTTGTATGACGATTTATCGAAAAGAATCTGAAGAGTGTTTCGCAGTTTGGAATCGCTTCGGAAAGTGTGAATAGTTTCTTATTACATTTAAATTGGTTCATAAACTCACGTCTTTCTAAACGTGTGTTTCAACAGAAACTTCTGAAACAACGCTCTCTTCACTTGAGATTTTAACAATAGCTGTGGGTGTAGAAAGTTCTTCAGGAAAAAAAAAACGCAATCGGCTACCGGTTCTTTTTGTTGTTTTTTTGTTTTTGTTTTGTTCTGTTTTGTTTTTGCGGCCAGCAAATTCCTCCTATCAATTTTTGGTAGACTGATTTCCGAGGTAGCAGAACAAGAGATAGGAGGACTGACTGCATTCAAAGCTGGGTTTAGTCGTATGTTTTTAGGACTTCCTGAGGACTTTAACATCTATAAAGAAACGGACAAGGATCGGCCACGAGGACATAGAAAGAAAAACGCACAGTTTAAAATCAAAATTACCCCAGAGCGTGAGAGTAGTGGTATAAGTTGGTATATTTTTCCCGGTAGAAGCACTTTTCGTGGAGGAAGAAAAAACATAAGAAAGTGGCAGTACCCAGTAGGATTCGAGAGTTTAAATTGTCCAAAACATGACTCTGCATCTCCTTTTGCGGGGAATTAAATTCCCTTTTGAAAACGAAAGACTTGAAGTTGTAGAACAGCAAGAACCGGAGGAAGAAACTCATACGGTAGCAAATATTTCAATGGAAATATCAAATAACGCTACTCTAAATGCTCCTACTTCTGAACCAGCCTGTGAAAAAAAGACACAATGCGAGGACATTAGTCCGCCAGACAGTGCATCAGTTACAAGTGATCCTACCAGCAACAACACGATGGCGAATATAGATACCCTAGATTTGTTTCTGGACAATATTGCTGTCTGCAGTCCGGGTAATGTCCTCATGCCACCAAGCCCAGCAGTACCAATGTCTTCGTCATCACCAGTGCAGGATCCAGGTGTGTCGGATTATAGTCTGGGTCCTGTGGTCATAACACAAACCCCAGCAGTACCAATGTCTTCGTCGTCACAAGTGCAGAATCCATGTGTGTCAACTCCTCCCATTATGCGACATGTCATGACCCAGACTCTTCCAGTTGAACAACAGAGTGGTTTTCCCACCAGAAAAGTGCCAAATTATACAATTGTGCCTAATTATACTAACAGTGATGGTCATTTTTCCAACGTTGCCGTTAGCCCTTCAACCTCCGTAGCGCCTCTCATTTCTCCTGCTACTGACATTTCAACATTACAAGAAATACTAACTCAACAAACGAACAGAAACAGGGTCCTGGAGAAAATCTACCGAGCTCGGCTCCACGGAAGAATCTTGATGGAGCTGAATGAGAACAAATACCTACCGTTTTTGGATTTCTGACTGTCGGGTGAGAGTGTGAGTATAGATGGATGAAAAGCGTTGTTTGTTACGTTGTGGGTGTTTGTGGCAGAGTGACTAGAAGCGAGAAAATTTCTGCATAAGGTCTCGCAAAAAAAAACACAAAAAAACAAACAAACAAAAAAAACGTTGTTTACACGAAATGTGCACGATCCACTTTGAGTGGTGAGAAACTTCTCAGTGCCGATGAGGCCATCCATGCGACGACCATCCGAGAATCCTTTGTATCGGACGGATTCCTGTTTCCAAACTGCCCTCAGCTGCACCAGCCCCACAACACTCAGTGCAGACGTTAAAGACAGGCTGTGTACTACTGTCTGCAAAGGAGGCTTCGTTCTCACAGTACAGTCTGTCTACTCTCTGTGCGTGTGTCTGTTGTAGACAATTCTAAATGGTGGTGGTGGTGGTGGTGGTGATAGTGAGGTGAGTATACATACGTGTTTATATTCAATATGGTGGTGAGGTGGCGGCGGCACTTTGTTGTTGTTTTTTTTCTCCTGGGTTATTTTTTTAGGGTTTTACCTGTTTTCAGTATTTGAATTTTGTTGCTGTTATTGTTTGTGGTTGACTTACTCGACTTAATTGTTGTAGATGACTGCTGAGTGATCCATGGGCACTTGGTGTTGACTCCAGCTCCAGCATCTTGTGAATGTGCACAGACTTCCGACTAACTCTGCGTATGTGCTAAAAGATAGGCGGGTTTTTTAAAAAGAGTGTGGACTACAGTTTCGCTTGATATGTGCACCGACTCCCGACTGACTCTGCGTATGTGTTATCTCCTCTTGCGGAAAAAGCGGCGGCGGCAAATCGATGGCGAAAATAAAACGATTCTCTTGGAAAGCGAAAATAAAACGGTTCTCTTGGAAAACAGTAAGTACTTTGTGGTGGACAGACTGGAAAAAGACAATCGGTGGTGAAACTGTTTTTTGTTGTTGTTATTTTTGTTTTGTTTTAAGTACCATATTGAATATAAACACGCATGTATACTCATATATACATATATATATATATATATATATATATATATATATATATATAATGTTGAAGAAAAGGAGGTCACCCTCATTGCAAATTGCTACACTGATCCACCGCTGCCGCCCCTGCAACAAACGTGTCAGTGTGTTGAGTGCCGGTTGAGGTCTGTTCACCGTCACGAAAGGTCGACACGACACTGTGCTCTGCTTTAAAAAAAAAAAAGAAAAGAAAAAAAGAAGAAAAAAAAGGGCCAATTAAGTGATTGAATTAAATCTAATTAAGTTCACCACCAATGGATTTATTTCACAATCTTCTGTAGATTTGTGTTGGTGTATTTTTGTGTGCCGGTGTATGGAAGTTTTACAGCGAATTTGGATATTTCACCATGTGGCTGTGGCAAAACAATGTCAAGGACAGATGAAGGAACGGAGAGCAGAACGAAGTTTACGTGCAGTTAGACAGCTGCGCAAACAAAGCATGGGAGGTTTTTTTTTACAAGCAGTGTGTGAGTGCTGTTGCTGGTTTTCTCCTTTTGTGAAACAATTGACAGGTTTTTTTGTTCTTCCCTCGTTCGAGCTCTTTGTGACAGACTATGCGTAAAAGTAATTCTTCTACCGGAAAGTCACGACGAACTTCTATGTCCTCCAGTAAAGACAGTAGTCCAGTGAGTGATAGGCGTAAGCGAGACAAAAAGACTTTCTACGTCCAGCATCTGATTCTTTTGAAGAGGAGGACACGAACAGGAAGAAACTGAAGAATAATGGTGTGTCTGTGGACGAGGACCTCACACCGGCTAACTACAAGTTGTTACGGGAGGCCTACAGACATTCTTACACCCTTACGACCTGGTCATCACATGGGAAGTTGTTTGCGAAGCTGAAAAATAACAAAACTGTGAGACTGAGGTACGGGGATAATGTTGATGTGATTTTTCAGAAAGGAAATGCCTGTGGGACCTTAATGTGGACGCAACTTGTAAGATAAGTGATTCAACTTGCTTCTCTGTATTGTTTTTTTTTTTCTACGGGGTATTTGAATATTGTCAACAAAAAAAAGAAAAGAAAGAAAAAACAGCATGCTTCTCTGTATTGATTTTTTTTTA
>JAFLJL010001485.1:0-10000 GCA_018398815.1 Conus ventricosus | reverse complement strand
ACTATAAAACGATATCGAAAACACGTGGATCACGAACAAGAGAAGGTTTACAAACATGAACATTTTTACTGCCCATCACCACTGAAAACCAAGAATATATAGTATTTATTATTATTATTTATTTATTTGTTTGTTTGGTTTTTTTTGGGGGGGAGGGAAGGATAATTTTTTGTTTTGTCCTCCCATCAGCTTGAGCGTATGTACAGCCCAGTTGTACTGCTGATGTCACAGTGACCCCTTCCCTTTCCCTTTACTCTAACTGCAAGTAATTGCGCGATTTACGCTTGCTAGACACGTAGATCTTTTTATATGGTATACCAAGCGGTTTATCTCTCTCTCTGTCTCTGTCTCTGTCTCTGTCTCTCTCTCTCTCTCTCTCTCTCTCTCTCTCTCTCTCTCTCTCTCTGTGCGTGCGTGCGTGAGTGTATGTGTGTGTTCCATATTCTGTATGTACTTTGTCATATTCCATTTTACTGTCTGTTTTTATACATGCTAATTCTTGTACGTTGTAGTACATTTTCATAATGTTCCCCAGCCCCCCCCCCCCCCCCCCCCCCACACACACACCCCTTTCTCCTTCCTCTGCATTACTGTTATTTACATTTTTATTTTCATTTTTTGTTTGTTTATTATTATCATTTTTCATTTCTCTTCTATTTTCATTTGATGTTCCGTTATGATTGCATGACTGCTTTGTTTGCTTGTTTGCTTTCTTACATTATTTCATTTCACTCAGGGCCCTACTCAGGGCGAGGATTGGATGTAAAAAAAAAAAAAGCGCGTCAGTGCTTATGCATAATCCTCGTAAATAAAGAATTTTGTCATGTCTTGTCTTGTCTCTCATACTGATGTTACGAAGTGGTGTGACCCAGTCGTTGAAGAAGAAGGAATGGTTTGGGAAAGGGTGGATGGTATGAGAACAATTTCCTCTGTGTGTTTTTTTTTTCACTTGGTAGACTCCCTCCTATTGACAGATATTAATATCAGCTAAGTGTAAAACCCTGTGAAAGTTTAAGATGATGTAATGGAATGGTAGGGTGGATTTTTTTTTTCAATTGTTTAAAATGTGCAATCAGTCGGTCGGTCGGTCAGTCAGTCAATCGGTTAGTCGGTCGGTCAGTCTGTCTGTCTGTCTGTCTGTTCCCCCCTCCTCCAACTCTCTCTCTCTCTCTCTCTCTCTCTCTCTCTCTCTCTCTCTCTCTCTTGATATCGCCACCTTTCGACCCCACCGCTTTAATGGCTTTTGTCATTTTTGGCATACGTTGGTTTTTTTTCTTCATGATTTTTCTAGTTTGTTGTTGTCCCCACCTCACTATTCTCCTTGACATGGGAAGATGGTCTCTTTCATTACATTAGTTTGTTTTGACATTTCTCTCTCTCTCTCTCTCTCTCTCTCTCTCTCTCTCTCTCTCTCTCTCTCTCTCTCTCCCCGCTCTCTCTCTCTCTCTCTCTTGTTACCTTGGACCTTAGCATTTTAGTTACAGGGCTTTTGTACATGTGAAATTTTTCTTCTTTTTTTTTCTTTTTTTAATTTTTTTATACTCATCTTGGCTTTTTTTGTTTGATGTTTTTCCCACTGTTTCCCTTGACACGGGCAGATGGCCCATTTCACTGTGTTAGTTGTCTTCTAGAATTCTCTCTCTCTCTCTCTCTCTCTCTCTCTCTCTCTCTCTCTCTCTCTCTCTCTCTCTCTCTCTCTCTCTCTCTCTCTCTGTAATGATATTGCAATTAGAGAAGATGAGTTACATTTTTGTTCACTTGTCCTGCTTGTGGTAATATTAGAAAAAAACAACAAGACTCTTTGATCATAACACAGTCAAGAGTCGAAACCTTAAGAATATTTTGCAAACAAATGATGAAACATTATTAAAGATGCTGGCAAAATATGTACCAGAAGCTGTAAACACGCGGAAGAAAATTATGAATGAATAAAAGTTCAAAACACTGATGGGATATCAATCATATTTCATTTTTATTGTTTAGAATACTTATTTGACCTTGAAGCTTGATGGTTCAAGTGAATGGTTTTCATAATATCAAGCCAGATAAAATAATGTGTGTGAATGGGGAGAAGGGAGGATAAGGATATAATGCGTGCGTGCAAGTTGATGGAAGAAAGGATGGATCAGTGTGCGTATGTGAATGGAATGGTTGTGTGAGAATGATTTTGTACTAAAATATACACAGGAAACACAAACGAGTGATGGAAATGGAAATAATTTCTTAATTTTGCTTAGTTGTATAGACATCAAAATTGCAGTTTTTCTTTTGTTTTCTTTTCTTATTTGCAAGGAAAACAAAAGACATTGTACCAGAGTAGAGTACAAGAGTATTAGAGTAGGAAAGAAAAATGTGCGCGACGGGAAAGAGAAATTGCACCCATGGAAAGAAAAACTGCATCAGGGAAAGAAACACTGCAAAACGGCACCAGAGAAGGAAAGACTGCACCAGGGGAAGAAAAACTGCATCAGGGAAGGAAAACTGCATCAGGGGAAGAAAACCCGCATCAGGGAAGGGAAAACGGCACCAGGGAAGGAAAAACTGTGCTTATAAACAGCCAAGCCTCTCCCACCGAACGTTCTGATGTCTCCCACAAAGGTGCAAGCTGAAGACTTTCTTCGCTCCCCTGGTGTCTTGTCAGGTGAAGACTTCAAGCTGAATGCAGAACCGAAGGTCGGACCCAACTGTGGATGCGTTTGTATGACGATTTATCGAAAAGAATCTGAAGAGTGTTTCGCAGTTTGGAATCGCTTCGGAAAGTGTGAATAGTTTCTTATTACATTTAAATTGGTTCATAAACTCACGTCTTTCTAAACGTGTGTTTCAACAGAAACTTCTGAAACAACGCTCTCTTCACTTGAGATTTTAACAATAGCTGTGGGTGTAGAAAGTTCTTCAGGAAAAAAAAAACGCAATCGGCTACCGGTTCTTTTTGTTGTTTTTTTGTTTTTGTTTTGTTCTGTTTTGTTTTTGCGGCCAGCAAATTCCTCCTATCAATTTTTGGTAGACTGATTTCCGAGGTAGCAGAACAAGAGATAGGAGGACTGACTGCATTCAAAGCTGGGTTTAGTCGTATTTTTTTTAGGACTTCCTGAGGACTTTAACATCTATAAAGAAACGGACAAGGATCGGCCACGAGGACATAGAAAGAAAAACGCACAGTTTAAAATCAAAATTACCCCAGAGCGTGAGAGTAGTGGTATAAGTTGGTATATTTTTCCCGGTAGAAGCACTTTTCGTGGAGGAAGAAAAAACATAAGAAAGTGGCAGTACCCAGTAAGATTCGAGAGTTTAAATTGTCCAAACATGACTCTGCATCTCCTTTTGCGGGGAATTAAATTCCCTTTTGAAAAACGAAAGACTTGAAGTTGTAGAACAGCAAGAACCGGAGGAAGAAACTCATACGGTAGCAAATATTTCAATGGAAATATCAAATAACGCTACTCTAAATGCTCCTACTTCTGAACCAGCCTGTGAAAAAACGACACAATGCGAGGACATTAGTCCGCCAGACAGTGCATCAGTTACAAGTGATCCTACCAGCAACAACACGATGGCGAATATAGATACCCTAGATTTGTTTCTGGACAATATTGCTGTCTGCAATCCGGGTAATGTCCTCATGCCACCAAGCCCAGCAGTACCAATGTCTTCGTCATCACCAGTGCAGAATCCATGTGTGTCGGATTATAGTTTGGGTCCCGTGGTCATAACACAAACCCCAGCAGTACCAATGTCTTCGTCGTCACCAGTGCAGAATCCATGTGTGTCAACTCCTCCATTATGCGACATGTCATGACCCAGACTCTTCCAGTTGAACAACAGAGTGGTTTTCCCACCGGAAACGTGCCAAATTATACCATTGTGCCTAATTATACTAACAGTGATGGTCATTTTTCCAACGTTGCCGTTAGCCCTTCAACCTCCGTAGCGCCTCTCATTTCTCCTGCTACTGACATTTCAACATTGCAAGAAATACTAACTCAACAAACGAACAGAAACAGGGTCCTGGAGAAAATCTACCGAGCTCGGCTCCACGGAAGAATGTTGATGGAGCGGAATGAGAACAAATAACTACCATTAATTTTTTGGATTTCTGACTGTCGGGTGAGAGTGTGAGTATAGATGGATGAAAAGCGTTGTTTGTTACGTTGTGGGTGTTTGTGGCAGAGTGACTAGAAGCGAGGAAATTTCTACATAAGGCCTCGCAAAAAAAAAAAAAAAAAAGACCACCCCAACGTTGTTTACACGAAATGTGCACGATCCACTTTGAGTGGTGAAAAACTTTTCAGTGCCGATGAGGCCATCCATGCGACGACCATCCGAGATGGGATTTTTGTATTGGACGGATTTCTGTGTCCAAACTCCCCTCAGCTGCACCAGCCCAACACTCAGTGCGGACGTTAAAGACAGGCTGTGTGTACTACTGCCTGCAAAGGAGGCTTCGTCCTCACAGTTCAGTCTGTCTAGCCTCTGTGCGTGTGTCTGTTGTAGACAATGCTAAATGGTGGTGGTGGTGGTGGTGGTGGTGAGGTGGCGGCGGCACTTTGTTTTTTGTTTTTATTTTTTCTCCCTGGGTTATTTTATGAGGGTTTTACCTGTTTTCAGTATTTGAATGTTGTTGCTGTTATTGTTTGTGGTTGACTTACTCGACTTAATTGTTGTAGATGACTGCTGAGTGATCCATGGGCACTTGGTGTTGACTCCAGCTCCAGCATCTTGTGAATGTGCACAGACTTCCGACTAACTCTGCGTATGTGCTAAAAGATAGGCGGGTTTTTGAAAGAGTGTGGACTACAGTTTCGCTTGATATGTGCACCGACTCCCGACTGACTCTACGTATGTGTTATCTCCTCTTGCAGAATAAGCGGCGGCGGCAAATCGATGGCGAAAATAAAACGATTCTCTTGCAAAGCGAAAATAAAACGGTTCTCTTGGAAAACAGTAAGTACTTTGTGGTGGACAGACTGGAAAAAGACAATCGGTGGTGAAACTGTTTTTTGTTGTTGTTATTTTTGTTTAGTTTTAAGTACCATATTGAATATAAACACGCATGTATACTCATATATATATATATATATATATATATATATATATATATATATATATATATATATATATATATATATATATATATAATGCTGAACAATTAAGTAGTGGGGAAAACAAGTGCAGGCTAACAATTCTTCAGTCATCATAGTAATGACTTGGCAAAGATTTGAACTTTTAGAGAAAAAAAAAAGAAAAAAAAATTGGAGATGAAGAAAATGGGGGGAATATATTATAAATATGAGAAACCCTTCACTAGCTGCCTGAGGGAACCATCGTAATTCCTCTCGAAGACAGATTTATTTGTGTGTATATACATATATACATATATATATATATATATATATATATATATATATATATATATATATATATATATATATATATATATATATAGAATGCTGAACAATTAAGTAGTGGGGGAAAACAAGTGCAGGTTAACAATTCTTCAGTCGTTATAGCAATGACTTGACAAAGATTTGAACTTAAAAAAAAAAAAAAAAATTTGGACGATGAAGAAAATTGGGGGGGGGGGGGGATATATTATAAATATGAGAAGCCCTTCACTAGCTGCCTGAGGGAATCAACGTAATCCTCTTGAAAGCACATTTAAATTGTATTGCCTGCGCCTAGGCCTTTCGTCCGCTGGATCGGACTCATCAGGGAGACACGGCTGATTGTGTCAGTGCTCTTGGTGTCAAATAGAAACTATATATATATATATTTTATATATATATATATATATATATATATATATATATATATATATATATATATATATATATATATTATATATATATATTATATATGTGTGTGTGTGTGTGTGTGTTGTGTGTGTGTGTGTGTGTGTGTGTGTGTGTGTATTGAAGACATATATCTATAGCGGTGGATGAGTGTAACAACTTGTAATGAGGGTGACCTCCTTTTCTTCAACATTATATATATATATAATGTTGAAGAAAAGGAGGTCACCCTCATTACAAGTTGTTACACTCATCCACCGCTGCCGCCCCTGCAAACAACGTGTCAGTGTGTTGAGTGCCGGTTGAGATCTGTTCACCGTCACGAAAGGTCGACACGACACTGTGCTCTGCTTTAGGGGGAAAAAAAAAGAGAAAAAAAGAAAAAAAAAAGGCTAATTAAGTGATTGAATTAAATCTAATTAAGTTCACCACCAAAGGATTTATTTCACAATCTTCTGTAGATTGTGTAGGTGGTTTTTTTTGTGTGTGCCGCTTTATGGTGCAGTGGAAGTTTTACAGCGAATTTGGATATTTCACCATGTCGGTCATAACGCTGTGGCAAAACAATGTCAAGGACAGATGAAGGAACGGAGAGCAGAACGAAGTTTACGTGCAGTTAGACAGCTGCGCAAACAAAGCATGGGAGTTTTTTTTTACAAGCAGTGTGTGAGTGCTGTTGCTGGTTTTCTCCTTTTGTGAAAAAATTGACAGTTTTTTTTTCTTCCCTCGTTCGAGCTCTTTGCGACAGACTATGCGTAAAAGTAATTCTTCTACCGGAAAGTCACGACGAACTTCTATGTCCTCCAGTAAAGACAGTAGTCCAGTGAGTGATAGGCGTAAGCGAGACAAAAAGACTTTCTACGTCCAGCATCTGATTCTTTTGAAGAGGAGGACACGAACAGGAGGAAACTGAAGAATAATGGTGTGTCTGTGGACGAGGACCTCACACCGGCTAACTACAAGTTGTTACGGGAGGCCTACAGACATTCTGACACCCTTACGACCTGGTCATCACATGGGAAGTTGTTTGCGAAGCTGAAAAATAAAAAAACTGTGAGACTGAGGTACGGGGATAATGTTGATGTGATTTTTCAGAAAGGAAATGCCTGTGGGACCTTAATATGGACGCAACTTGTAAGATAAGTGATTCAACTTGCTTCTCTGTTTTTTTTTTTTTCCTACCGGGTATTTGAATATTGTCAACAACAACAAAAAAAGAAAAGAAAGAAAAAACAGCATGCTTCTCTGTATTGATTTTTTTTTTTTTTATCGCTATGGGGTATTTGAACATTGTAAAAAAAAATAAATAAAAAAACATGTTTTAATGTATTTAAATGAGATGTAATGCTAAATAATGCAGGTATTGTTTCATGTATTTCCAGTTTTCCTGTTTTCACTTCGCTTACACTCTCCGCTTCTTTGTCATCAGTGTGTGTGTGTGTGTGTGTGTGTGTGTGTGTGTGTGTGTGTGTGTGTGTGTGTGTGTGTGTGGTTTGTCTGAAAGAAAGACGGCCGCCTCTTTGTCCAAAATTTGCTTTTAATATGTATAAAGTATGTCAGCTGGCTTGGTCGTGGTCGAACATCGTTGAAAGGTCCATTTTTCTTAACGTTTGGGGAGGGACGGGCAGGATGGTACAGGATGCTACTCGATCGTGTCAGTGCAATTAATTCTTATGAAAATGAAAAGCGCTTGGCTGCTTTTCGGTCGGGGGTCGTCCCTTTGGTTAGCTCTTGAGCAGTTCATTTTTCTCCGTGCGCGCGCGCGCGCGTGTGTGTGTGTGAAGAGAAAGAGAAAGAGAGAGAGAGAGAGAGAGAGAGAGAGAGAGAGAGAGAGAGAGAGAGAGAGAGAGAGAGGAGAGAGAGAGAGAGAGAGGGAGAGGGAGAGAGAGAGAGAGAGAGAGAGGGAGAGAGAGAGAGAGTGAGGAGAGGGAGGAGAGAGAGAGAGAGAGAGAGAGTGAGTGTGGAGGGGGTGGAGAGAAAGAAGAGAGTGGGAGTGAGTTGGAGGGGGGTGGAGAGAGAAGGAGAGATGGGGTAGGAGTGATGAGGGAGGCGGATGAGAGGGGAGAGGAACGGAATGGGAGTAGAGACGCATGTATGTTGCTGTGTGTGCGTGGTGGTCGCGCGCGCGCGCGCGTGTGTGTGTGTGTGTGTGTGTGTGTGTGGGTGTGTGTGTGTGTGTGTGTGTGTCTCCCTCTCTCTCATTCTCGTGTACTCCACCAGTATCTGCAACAAACAACTTTTAAAAAAATTGCTCTCAGTATACATGATAACAGGTTATAAATAATTTCTAGATGCAATGTTATTTCCAATAAATGATTGTGGTTAATTTGCTGATGATATAATATCCGTGTCATTTTCACAGGAATTATTATTATTGGTATTCTTGTTGTTGTTGTTGTTGTTGTTGTTGTTGTTGTTGTTATGTTTATGATGATGATGATGATAATGATGATGATGATGATAATTATTGCTGTTGTTGTTATGATGATAATTATTGCCGTTGTTGTTGTCACTGTTACTGTTGCTGTTGCTGCCGTCGCTGATTTATATCATGCTAAATTCATTCCAGATGTTTGTATAAAGTTCTTATTGTCCTTTTTGCTTTGATATTGTACTCTGTTCAAAAGCCGATGTTGAAGAGGTAGTGGCTGCATAGCCTCGAGAATGGGGGAGGGGTTTACACTGACGGAGGAAAGATCAAGAAATCTTGACACGAAAAAAAAAAAAAAAAAATCAACAATCGGCAGTGGAAAAATTTTGAATTATTCGTTGTTACTTCTCATCGGTGGATTATCGTTCCTGTCCTCTGCTGGCACGGTCACACTCTCCGCAGTAAAAGTATATTGACTTGATGATCTGGGAAAGGGTGGGTGATGTAAGAAGGATTTCCTTTGTGTCCCATAACACATTGGCAGACTCCCTCTTATTGACAGACATTTGCCTCATAAATGTCAGTTAAATGAAACTATGTAAAGATGCGAAAACCGGGAAAAGATATAACATAGGTTTAGCGGATGGTAGTTTTACAGTTGTTAGATGCGTGGTCAGTCAGTCGGTCAGTCTGTTGGTCAGTCAGTCAGTTTGCCTGCCTGCCTGTCTTGTCTGTCTGTCTCTCTCCATCCTTTCCTTCCCCCTCTTTTCTTTTTGAATTTTTTTAATTAGTTGTTTTTGTTCTCTCTCTCTCTCTCTCTCTCTCTCTCTCTCCTCTCTCTCTCTCTCTCTCTCTCTCTTCGGCCTTCTCTCTCTCCCTCCCCCCCCCCCTCTCTGTCTTTCTCTCTCTCTCCCTCTCTCTCTCTCTCTACTTACTATGCGTGTATTTTAGTTACAGTTCTTCATGTGACTGACATCACCATCCTCCTTCCCCCGCCGCTTGCTAGTTTTGGTATTTGCTGCATAACGTGGATATTACATGGCTCTGTATAATGGATATCGCAGACTCCATCCCCCGCCGTCTCCTTGTTCCTTATGTTTCTCTATATGTGAACTTTACATTGTTTTTTTTTTAAATTTTATTATGGCTTTTTTTGTTTGAAGTTTTCCCCCGCCCCACTGTTCCCCTTGATTGCGAGCAGATGACGTATCTCATTTTGATGTCTTGTCCCCCCCCCCCCTCTCTCTCTCTCTCTCTCTCTCTCACACACACACACACCTCACTCTCTCTCTCTCTCTCCCACTCTCTCTCTGTCTCTCTCTCTCTCTCTCTACTCTCACTCTCTCTCTCTCTCTTCTCTCTCTCTCTCTCTCTCTCTCTCTCTCTCTCTCTCTTCTTTCGTCCTTCTCTTCCTCCCCTCTCTTTCTCTCTCTACCTCTCTCTCTCTACTTTTGGATGCGTGTATTTTAGTTACAGTGCTTCATGTGACTGACATCACCACCCTCCTTCCCCCGCCGCTTGCTAGTTTTTGGTATTTGCTGCATAACGTGATATTACAGGGCTCTGTATAATGGATATCGCAAACTCCATCCCCCGCCGTCTCCTTGTTCCTTATGTTTTCTGCATATGTAAACTTTACATTGTTTTGTTTTGTCTTTTTGTTTTTTTTCTTTATTATGACTTTTTTGTTTGATGTTTTCCCCGCCCCACTGTTCCCCTCCATGCGAGCAGATGGCTATCTCATTGCATTGTCTTGTCCCCCTCCCTCCTCTCTCTCTCTCCCCTCCTCCTCTCCTCCTCTCTCCTCCTCTCCTCTCCTCTCTTCTTCTCTCTCTCT
>JAFLJL010001484.1:52500-56931 GCA_018398815.1 Conus ventricosus | reverse complement strand
AGATCAACGTCTTTTGATGGCGCTCTGGGCACGATTTTGGTGCACTGATTGGGTCCACCCACCCCACCCCCCACCTCTGCCTACTCTAGTCGACTTTGTTACTAGGGAAGCCATCCCCCCTCCCCACCCCCCCCCCCCCCACCATACTTCCTCTGTACATAATGTTCAGAGGAGGAAGGAGAAGAGAAGAGGGATGATGTAAGTGATGAGGGAGAAGGTGACGGGGTGAAAAGGAGGGAGAGAAAGGACACAGAGAGAGAGGTGCTTTTTGTATCAGAGAGAGACAGACAGACAGACAGAGACAGACAGACAGAGACAGACAGACAAAAACGGTCACAAACGAAAGACAGACAGATAGATGATGTGAGAGTCAATATCTGGATCTTTTCCTGCCACTGGAAGCCTTTCTCTTTCTCTTCTGTTCCTCCCACAACAAGGACGATTCCCTGGCTGACTAACAGACAGTTCAGCTGTCCAGGAGAAGGAATCTCTTTTTTTGGTCTCACCCCTTCCCCTTTCTCCCTTACCACGCCCCCCCCCCCCCCACCCACCCACCCACCTTCTCTTCCTTTTCTCCCTCCCCCCCCCCCCCTCCCCCAGCACTAAAGAGTGGAGGACAGGTCTCAAGGCGATGGACAGACAACTCTTCTTCCTGTGTCTTCCTCTCTCGTCAGCGTCGATCAACTCTCTCCTCCTCCTCCTGCCCTCTTCTTCACCCCCTCCCTCACTCTTACCACCTTGTCCTTCATCCCTCCCACCTCCCCTCCCCTCCCCTCCCCTCCTGCCATCCCTTCCTCCTTTTCCTCTGCCCAGCAGACCTGCGACTCTATTCTTCTTGGAGATCTGTAAAAGTCTCTCTGTCTTGCTCTATCTCCCACTCTTCCATGTGTGGTCGACCATCCCAGCGCCCCCCCCCCCCCCCCCCCCATCCCCACCCCCCACCCCAACCCCGCCCTCTCCTGGCTTCCTCGCAATTGTCTTTCCTCCTTCCTTTTCTCTTTTCTCTCTTGTTCCACCTCCCTTATCCTCCCCACGCCCTTTTCGCCTGTCCACAGTGACCGTCTCCAACTCCATCTTGCTACTTCGCCTCTGTCAAAGAGAGGAGTTATTGCCCTTCATTCAATGGAGTGTTTGTCTACTCCCTGCTCTCCCTCGCCGCCTCTACACCATCATCTCACTCTCCCTTCTACCTTTCCTCACGCCACCCCCCTCCCTCCCCCTCCTCACAGTTTCCTGTATGGTAGAGCATTTGTGCTGTGTTGTCTTTTGTTATGTTTCATTGTACTTCATTGTGTTGTATTGTGTTTTGTTGCACCACTTAATTGAGTTGTGTTGTTTGTTGTAATGCATGGTGTTATGCTTTTACATTGTTGTATTACATTGCATTGTACTGTGTTTGATCGCACTGCATTGTGTTGCATTGTATTTTGTTGTTATGATTTCGAAGGCGTGCCACTATGGATGATGTGTTATCAAGGAAGGCTGGAACACTGTCACACACGTTTGAATTCTGCTAACAGAATGAATGATGACAACAACAATTATGCTCATGACACACTTTGGTGATGCTCGAGTTTCAAGCTCGAGATTTATAGATATTCCCTCCATTTGTATGTATTAATATTCACAGAAGGCAAAAGAGAGAGAGAGAGAGAGAGAGAGAGAGAGAGAGGAGAGAGAGAGAGAGGAGAGAGAGAGAGAGAGAGAGAGAGAGAAAGACAGAGAGAGGAGCAGGGGGAGGGGTGGGAGGGGCATACAAGCAGAGAAAGGATCAAAAAGAGAGGCATACAACAGGACAGGGGAATAGCTCTTTTGTTGGTAAAGCATCGGACTCGTTATCTTGGGGTTGCGGGTTTACATCTCCGCCGGGCCGTTTCGGTACAGGGGTATTTTTCCCTCGGAGTTAACATTGGTTCTGACTCCATTCCCCACACAGTCCTTCGATGAGACAAAAAACCGAGGTTCCGTGTGTGAACGCACGCACAACATCTTGCACACACGTAGTAAAATCCCATCACCAACTTTCGGAAGAGAAGGCCAGTTTGGCTGTTGGTATGGATGACACATTACACATAGCATGCACCTTCCCCAAAGTTGGAGTATGGCTGTCTTAATGGCGAGGTAAAAATGGTCATACACACAAAAGTGTCAGAATAATTGACATGATGATTGTGGACACGAAAAGAAAGAAGAAGAAGAAGAAGGACAAAGAAAGATGCAGTCCCAGGCAAAGATAGAAACAGACAGGCAAAGAATGACAGATACAGGCAGACATAGAGGGAGGAAGCCAAAGACAGAAACAGACAGGCAAAGAATGACAGATACAGGCAGACATAGAAGGAGGAAGCCAAAGACAGAAACAGACAGGCAAAGAATGACAGATACAGGCAGACATAGAGGGAGGAAGCCAAAGACAGAAACAGACAGGCAAAGAATGACAGATACAGGCAGACATAGAGGGAGGAAGCCAAGACAGAAACAGACAGGCAAAGAATGACAGATACAGGCAGACATAGAGGGAGGAAGCCAAAGACAGAAACAGACAGGCAAAGAATGACAGATACAGGCAGACATAGAGGGAGGAAGCCAAAGACAGAAACAGACAGGCAAAGAATGACAGATACAGGCAGACATAGAGGGAGGAAGCCAAAGACAGAAACAGACAGGCAAAGAATGACAGATACAGGCAGACATAGAGGGAGGAAGCCAAAGACAGAAACAGACAGGCAAAGAATGACAGATACAGGCAGACATAGAGGGAGGAAGCCAAAGACAGAAACAGACAGGCAAAGAATGACAGATACAGGCAGACATAGAGGGAGGAAGCCAAAGACAGAAGCAGACAGGCAAAGAATGACAGATACAGGCAGACATAGAGGGAGGAAGCCAAAGACAGAAACAGACAGGCAAAGAATGACAGATACAGGCAGACATAGAGGGAGGAAGCCAAAGACAGAAACAGACAGGCAAAGAATGACAGATACAGGCAGACATAGAGGGAGGAAGCCAAAGACAGAAGCAGACAGGCAAAGAATGACAGATACAGGCAGACATAGAGGGAGGAAGCCAAAGACAGAAACAGACAGGCAAAGAATGAGAGATACAGGCAGACATAGAGGGAGGAAGCTAAAGACAGAAACAGACAGGCAAAGAATGAGAGATACAGGCAGACATAGAGGGAGGAAGCCAAAGACAGAAACAGACAGGCAAAGAATGACAGATACAGGCAGACATAGAGGGAGGAAGCCAAAGACAGAAACAGACAGGCAAAGAATGACAGATACAGGCAGACATAGAGGGAGGAAGCTAAAGACAGAAACAGACAGGCAAAGAATGAGAGATACAGGCAGACATAGAGGGAGGAAGCCAAAGACAGAAACAGACAGGCAAAGAATGACAGATACAGGCAGACATAGAGGGAGGAAGCCAAAGACAGAAACAGAAGAAAGACAGACAGACCGACATACACACAGACGATTAAAAAAAACAGGCAGACAGATACAGCCAAAGAGATGGACAGACGTGGAGGGAGACGGAATGAAAAAGACAGACAAGATACAGACAGACAGAGAGAAGGTTAGCTCTCTCTCTCTCGCTCTTGCTCTCTCTCTCTCTCTCTCTCTCTCTCTCTCTCTCTCTCTCCTGCTCTCTCTCTCTCTCTCTCTCTCTCTCTCTCTCTCTCTCTCTCTCCGTTCTCTCTCTCTCGCTCTCTCTCTCTCGTTCTCTCTCTCTCTCTCTCTCTCTCTCTCTCTCTCTCTCTCTCTCTCTCTCTCTCTCTCTCTCCTGTCATTTTCACGGTCATCTGAACAGAAGCAAAAGTGAAGAAAAAGGGGGAGAAAAAAAAAAAAAAAACGTTCGAAGTTGGGACTGTGGCTTCATCACGTAGACAGCCAAGCTGATTGTGACAGGAACTGCGAGTCTGGCATTTGTGTGTAGATGAAGCAGCCGACTGGGAACGTTTGAAGGGGTGGCTTGGAGTGGGGGGTGGGGGTGGGGGGTGGGGGGGGGGGGGTAGGGAAGGGGAAAGCAGCGAGGAAAGGGGGGCAGAGGAGAGGGCGTCCTTTCCAGATAGGCGAATCAGGCTAACGTTGTTGCTGTTGTTGTTGTTGATGATGTTGTGTTGATGTTGATGTTGATGTTGATGTTGTTGTTGTTGATGTTGATGATGATGATGTTGTTGTTGATGTTGGTGGTGGTGGTGATGATGTTGTTGTTGTTGATGTTATTGTTGCTGTTGTTGATGGTGTTGTTGTTGATGTTGTTGCTGTTGATGTTGTTGTTGTTCTTGATTTTGATGTTGTTGTTACTGTTGTTGCTGTCGTTGTTGTTGCTGCTGTTGTTGTTGTTGTTGTTGTTGTTGTTGTTTTCTTTACCTCTGCCAAGGAGGTGACGAATTTTCACCACTATCAGTTTCTTTGTTTCGCTTTGTGC
>JAFLJL010001484.1:42500-47500 GCA_018398815.1 Conus ventricosus | reverse complement strand
ACATCGCACTCCCAATCTCCCCCACCCCCTCCCCACTCCCCTCCACCTCCTACCAGAGATAAAGAACAGAAAGGGGGTGAACGGCAATCCAACCTGCGGGACGCATGGGGCAGTAAAGCACGTGCATCTCGTTCTTCCTCCTCGCGAAACAGAAAGAAATGAAGATTAGACCGAGGCCCGGGTCCACATTCTTTCATTGACAATGCAAACACACAACGCCGACACGCATACACGTAACACACGTAACGATGATAAAATAAAACGTGATTCTCTTTCTTGCATTTCGTGGAATGTTGATGGCTTATTTCTAAATTATCTGATCCAGACTTTGTTGGCTACATTACATCTTTTGATATTGTGTGTCTTCTTGAAACTTATACATTTCCGGATTTTGATTTTTGCATTCACTTCAAAGACTTTATTGTTGTACATAGTCCTGGTGTCAAGTTGTCAAAAATGGGCCGAAGATCAGGAGGTACTGTGTTACTAATAAAGAAATACACTAGAACACTGCATTCAGATTGTAGAAACTGGGCTGGATAACATTGTCTGTGTCAAAGTGTTTAAAAAAACTCTTCACTTTTGACAAAGATATACTGTTTGTTGGCATTTACAATCATCCAGTAAATAGTGAATACTACAAACAAAAGGAATTTAAAAAAAAATCTTGAAAATTTAGAGCAATTTATATTAGAGAGATATGAAAAAAAGAGCAGACGATTATCTTGTAGTCGCTGGTGATTTTAATGCCCGAATTGGTGATTGGAGTTTAGAGGGCCCCTGAAATGGATGAGGAGAGTGTGCGCGAGAGCGGGGAATGTTATGTGAGAAAAACTATGGATAGTGTTGTTAATTGTTTTGGAAAAGCCCTGATTTATTTATGTTCTATGTTTAGGTTGACGCCTTTAAATGGTTTGTGTGGAGGAGACAAAAAAGGTCATTTTACTTTTTATCTGAACGCGGAAATAGCGTGATTGATTTTGTTCTGTGCTCTGTGGATTTACTGTCAGAAGTTATTCGATTTAACGCGAAATAGGGTGGAATCCCCGCATATGCCTGTTGTGTTATATTTAAATACTAAATATAATGAGAAACCGAATGTAGAAATTAATCGAGAGCCTTTTCAAAAAACAAAGTGGGATGGAAAACCAAGCTAATGTCTTTTTGGATTTCCTGAGATCAGAAGAAGCTGCGATGGTTCTAAATGACAGTATGAATGTTGTTGAATGTGATATTGACTCGGCGGTTGAACAATTCACGGGGCCCTTCTCTTAAAAGCTGGGCAATGTATGCAACAGACGATCTGGCCTTCAGCGCGCGCGCGGCAACTAAGAAATGGTTCGACTCGGTTTGTTTACAGAAGAAAAGAGTGGCCGGTAGAGCGCTTGCTCAGTGCACACGCACTCAGCGCGCAACGGATCAGTGTGCATACTTTTCGGAAAAGGTCGGATTATCAAGACACTCTAAGGCAGAAGCGAATAAGTTACAGAAAAGAAGTATTTGAAACTTTAATCCAAAATAAAGACGATTCTAATAAGTTTTGGTCAACTGTAAAGTAGCATTAAAAGAAAAAAAATGGATCGGCCCTCTATCTCAGTTGGCACGTGGAAAGCACACTTTGAAACGATTTTTTCACCCGGAGATCGCGAGTTTTACACGTGCCGACTCCGATATAGAGCAGGACGGAAGCCAGCACGAAGAAAACGATTATATTCCCGATTTAGATGTGAGATAACAGACAGTGAGGTGCACCAGGCAATAAAGAAACTGAAATTAAATAAAGCTTCGGGATTTAGATGATATCTGCGCTGAATATTTGAAAACGGCCGAGCCCATTATAATATCCTTTCTGACAAAAGTATTTAACCAAATATACAAGAATGGTTATTCCCTGTATATCATGGACCAAATCAGTTTTTTATTCCTCTGCTTAAGAAAGGCGATGCCTTAATCCTGAAAATTATAGAGGCATTTCTTTACTTAGTGTAGTTAGTAAGGTCTTTACATCAGTATTAAACGAGAGATTGTATAAATGGGGAGAAAAAGAAGGCAAAATAAGTGAACAACAGGCTGGCTTTCGCAAAGAATACTCTACTGTAGACCATATATTTACACTCGTTTCAATGATAAAATCGCATTTGTATGGACATAAAACTAGAAAATGTTACGTCGCTTTTATAGACTACCAAAAAGCTTTGACACAGTAAATAGAGACATGCTTGGAAAATACTACAAAAGGTTCAAGCTTCCTCCAAAATGATCAGAATGTTAAAAGGCATGTATAGTTCTGTCCAGAGTTGTGTTCGTTGGGGCCCAGATGTGTCAGATTTCTTTGTGTGTCCCCGGACTGAAACAAGGCTGTTTAATGTCACCTTTATTGTTTCTTTATTAATTACTGAGGTAGCTGAAAATGTAACAAAGAACGGTAAACATGGATTTCAGTTTTTTACCGGATTACAGAAAAAATTCCTTTTGTTATTCGCTGATGACATTGTTTTATTTTCTTCTACACCCAGTGGGCTCCAAAATCAGTTAAACAATCTACAGAAGCATCTGACACTTTAAATCTAACAGTGAATTTAGATAAAACTAAAATTATTGTTTTCAGAAAAGGGGGTCATTTGTCTAAAAACTGAATGTTGGTACTACAAAGGGAGAGAAAATGGAAGTAGTTAATAGCTACAAATTATCTTGGTTTTACTCCTTAGCACTAGAATGGGTTTTGATATTGCATTAGATGAATACTTAGGACGAGCAAAACGTAAGTCGCAGAAATCTTCAAACAATGTGGGCTTTAGGAAACATGGATTTGTCAATATTTTTCAAACTGTTTGATTCACAAGTAAAGCCAATGTTACTGTACGCAGGGGAACTCTGGGGATTAACTAAATTTCAGTCGATTGAATCAGTTCATCTGTTCGCATGTAAGCGCTTGTTAGGTGTTAGTCGCAAAAGTCCAAATACAATGATATATGGAGAAACAGGCCGATACCCTTTGTATATTGATACTGCTCTAAAGTCAATAAAGTATTGGTTTAAACTCCAAAGTATGTCTATCCCTAGATTTCCTAAACAGGCACACCTCATGATCTTTAATAAGATCCCCGAATTTACACATGGTCACTCTAATTATCATAAACTGTCAATATCTGTTAAAACATGTCTTGATACTTTTGGTTTTTCAGATGTTTGGATCAATGGAGGGGTTGGGAATGAAACTATTTTTCTTAAAGAATTAAAAGCAGAGAATGATCGATTGTTACATGCAGGACTGGCATTCAAAACTTTCTCAAAGTGAACGGTTTAGCACATATATGTCTTTCAAATCATCCTTCCAATCAGAAAATTACTTGTCAGCTGTCACTATTAGTAAATTTCGTTATGCTTTAACTAGATTAAGACTTGGAATGTGTGATCTGAATATAAATAACAGATATAATGAAAAAATCAAAGAAATGCCCGTTTTGTAACAGGATAGAAAGTGAACTTCATTTTTTGTTAGAATGTCAAACATATAACATTTCTAAGAGAAAAATATTTGTCAAAGTATTACCAACATACATTCATTAATGGAGAATGCTTAGCTCGAATGTACAATCTGAAGACGTCATGCTCTAAGAAATTTAGCAATGTATATATTTTATTTCACTTAAAGACTAGATATACGCATTTAAATAAGAAGTAAAGCTGCACTCTTGTAATTGAATTGCTGTCTTAAGGGGTTTTTTTGGCTGCTTAATTTCACATGCCAGGTTAACTCCCTTGACTAAAGTTTGATTTTGATGTGGGATGTTGTACTTATTTTTTGCGTGTTGTCCTTATGTTATTTGTTTGATTCACTCATGATAACGTGTATCCATTGTATACAGGCCGGTGGCCTTACAATTAAAGTTTCGAGTTCCGAGTTCCGAGTTCTCTCCCTCCCAGTGAACTCTGTCTTAAAGTAATTGCTCAGAAATCCTATCTCTCTCTCTCTCTCTCTCTCTCTCTCTCTCTCTCTCTCTCTCCCAGTGAACTCTCTCTTAAAGTAATTGCTCAGAAATCCACCACATAGCCTCATATAGCCTTCTCATTGCGTGCATTGGAGTCGTCAGTTTACAACAACGTTGTTGGCTATAATGCATTGCATAACATTATGGAAGTGCTGTCACTGAAAAGAGGATGACAAATTGTAATTCCGCACGTAGAAATACATTATGAACATTACCCTTATTGTTTGAACATTTTTTTTTTTTTTGGGGGGGGGGGGTGGAGGGGGTAGTGTGTGGAAGAAGGTGGGGATGGAGGAGGTACTTGAGATTTTTGTTTTTCATATCAGCCTTTGACTCTAAGTACTTCATGTGTGTATGTGCGTGCACTCGCTTGTGGGTGTTGTGTGTGTGTGTGTGTGTGTGTGTGTGTGTGTGTGTGTGTGTGTGTGTTGTGTGTGTGTGCGTGTGTGTGTGTACGTGCGTGCGTGCGTGTGTGTGTGTGTGTGTGTGTGTGTGTGTGTGCGTGTGTGTGTGTGTGTGTGTGTGTGAAAATAGGAAGAGGGATGGGGTCGAGTGCATGCTGAAGCCAAGTAACTCATACACAAGTAAGTAAGATATGGAGAGATAGAGAAAGGATAGTGGGAAAGAGCGAGAAGGAGGGCGGGGAGGGGGAGAAGTCCGGCAGTATGACATTAAGGAGACAGACAGACAGACAGACAGACGGACAGACAGAATGACTGTCTAACTGACTGACAGAGAGACGACAGAGATTGATACACACGCAGAGACAGACAGACAGACAGACAGAGAACCATGCAGAAAGATGGAGAGCAAAAGATGGATGAACAGAGAGAGAGAGAGAGAGAGAGAGAGAGAGAGAGAGAGGAGAGAGAGAGAGAGAGAGGAGAGAGAGCGTGTTCGTGGTCCGTACAAACTAAAGGTGTATCTTAGAACAAAATCCAGATGTGTCACACACCTCTCTCTGTTGGTCAACACAGCTGTCCATTGTTGGTAACCCACACACACACT
>JAFLJL010001484.1:10000-25000 GCA_018398815.1 Conus ventricosus | reverse complement strand
TGAAATGGTGTGGGGGATTAGAAAGGAGGAGGGCTAGCCACCCGAGAAATGGTGGGTAGAGATGAGGGCTTGGAGATAATGGTGGGTTGAGAGTGGGCTATGGGAGACATGGAGGGTAGTGAGAGTGGGCTAGTGAAATGGAGGGTGACGAGTGGGTGCTATGAGAAATGGTGTGGTAGCAGCAGTGAGGGCTAGAGACATTGGTGGGTAGAGAGAGCGGTGCTAGGAGAAGAAATGGTGGGTTAGAGAGAGGGATTGGAGAGGGGAAATGGTGGGTTAGTAGAGAGAGAGCAGAGTGTGCTAGCGTGAAATGGAGGGCCAGTGAGAGGGCCTAGGAGACAATGGAGGGTAGAGGAGAGGGATAGGAGTAATGGAGGGTTGAGATATTGTGTGAGGTCAAGGAGAAAAGGTGGGTTGAGAGAGGGTCTAGGAGACATAGGAGGGTTAGAGAGGAAATGGCTAGGAGAATTGGTGGTTGAGGAGAGGGCTAGGAGATTTGGCGGGTAGAGAAGTAGAGAGATGGGCTAGGTGAAATGGTAGTAGGGTAGAGTGGGGTGGGCTAGGTGAAATGGAGGGCAGAAGAGAGGGGCTAGGAGAAATGGGGGGCAGAGTGAGGGTAGGAGACAGGGTGGGTAGAGAGAGGGCTAGGAGATTTGGTGGGGGGAGATTGGGCTAGTAGTAATGGCGGGTAGAGAGGAGGATTGGAGAAATGGAGGGCCCAGGAGAGATGGCTAAGGAGACATGGAGGGTTTGAGAGGGGCTAGGAGGAATGGAGGGTTAGAAGAGAGGGCTTGGTGATTAATGGAGGTAGAGTGTGGGTAGGTGAAGTGGAGGGTTAGAGGAGAGGGCGAGGTGAAATGGAGGGTGGTGTGAGGGATAGGAGGATTTGTGGGAGGGAGGGGGTGATCTTCACATCCCCCTCTAAGGGCCTACAGATTTGTTGGTTGGTCTATTAATATGTAAGATTGTCTGACAACGTGTCGGCATCTGGGCCCGGCAAATCCAATCCACTATTGTGTGGGTGGGTGTTTGTCAGTGTGTGTGTGTGTGTGTGGGTGGTGTGTGTGTGTGTGTGTGTGAGTGTGTGTGTGTGTGTTGTGTGTGTGTGTGGTGTGTGTTGTTGTTCGTGCGTGCGTGTGTGCGTGCGTTGCGTGGTGTGAGTGCATGTGAGCTTGAAGCATGTGTGTTATGTTTGTTGGGTGGATGGAGGATGGGTGCCATCATGCATGCTATTATTGAGTATGTGTGGATATATGTGAATGTGAATGTTACTGTTGGGTATAAGAGGACTGACAGACAATCGACAGATTGAACAGATTTCAGACAACAAGAGAGAAAAAAAAAGATAATGGGTGAGAGAAAAGCCATGGGTAGTGGAGAAAGTAGCTTGTGAGACATGGGGAAAACGGAGAGTTTGACTGAGAGGTATGACAGAGAAGAAACAGAGATGAATACAATGGGGGTTAGGTTTTGATAGGGTGATAGGTTGTAAAGGGTTTAGGAAAGATTCGGGAAATATAACTGTAGTTTGCAATTCATCCACAGGCATAGGCATATGCTATCAGCGATCAATTATGTTGTAATGATATCTTTCTGCGTCCAACATGAGTTGGGGCGGGGGGGGGGGGGGGAGGGGGAGGAAAGAGAAAGGTGGTGGGAAGGTATAAAGAAGGGAGGGGAGATGGAGAGGAGGAAAGGTGGCAGAGTGAGAGATGGACTGAAAAGGCGAGGCGAGGGAAAAAAAAAGCCTTCAGCACAGCATATATATTATATTTAGCTATTCATTCTTCAAGCCGGAGGGAAGTGTCTGACTATGTCAGAATCTTCCAATCACATTAACTTAGGAACTTGGAGCCTAAGCCAAAAACTCTGGTGGGTGATTTGTATTCAGTCTGCTGTGTATGCCTGTTCCGATGTTCCGACCAGGACTTACAGATAGAAGGGACATTCACTTTTGTGGTTCTGACACTTGTCAACACGTAAATGTACAAGTGCAGGGTGGGAGTGGGTGGTGGGTGGAAATGAGAAAGGAAGTAGGAGTAGGAGGTGGAGAAGGAGATGGAGGATAGGTTGTGATGAAGAGAGGGAGAGAGAGAGGAGAGTGAGAGGGAGAAGGGATGGAGAGAGAGAGAGAGAGCATGGGGGGGGGGGGGGGGAGAAGAAGAAGATGGGAAGCAGGAGGACAGATGTGATGAAAAGGATTGAGGGGAATGATGGCCGAAAGGAAGGTTTAGGAGGAGGCAGGAAAAACGAAAAACTGGGAGGAGGGAGAGAGAAAAAAAGAATAAAAAAAGGAAGTGGATGAGGAAAAGGAAGACAGAAGAAGAAAAAGAAGTAAGAAGAAGAAAGAAGATGAAGAAGGATGAAGAAAAGAAGAAGAAGAAGAGGGGAAGAAGAAGATAAGAAGAAGGAGGAGGAGGAGAAGATCCCAAGAAGGAGAAGATGGAAGAAGAAGAAGAAGAAGAAGAATGAGAAAGGAAGGAAGAAGAAGAAGATGTAGAAAGAAGAAGATGAAGTAGAAGAAGAAAGAAATGAAGAAGAAGTAGAAGAAGGAGGAGGAGGAGAAGAGAACGATGAAGTAGAAGAAGAAGTTGAAGAGGAGAAGAAGTAAGAAGATGAAGAAGAAGAAAGAAGAAGTTGGAAGAAGAAGAAGAAGAAGAAGTAAGAAGAAGGAGAAGGAGGAAGAAGAAGGAGAAGAAGAAAGGAAGAAGAAAGAAGAAGATGATGAGGAAGAAGAAGAAGGAGAGGAAGAAGAGAAGAAGAAGAGAAGGCCAAGGGAGGGAGGGGGGGGGGGTTTACATAGTAAAACAAATTAGGGAGAAGGAGGAATAGAAGAAAACATAATGAACAGGAGAAGAAGGATCAGGATATAGTGAAAAAATGGAAGAGATAGATGGGACAGAACAATGTGGAGGGGTGGTAAAGGGTGGTGATGGGGATGGAGAGTTCAGTGATTGATGAGTGAGGTAGTGAGGAGGAAACGATGAATGGGACGACGGCAACGACGACGAAGATGCTGCTGATGATAATGAATTAAACGCGCACAGACCATATAGAATTGTTATACAAAAACCTGAAAAAAAATTCTGCGTGTAGTCTATAATCGCATAGTGCTCGCTTTGCACGCGTGCGCATTACACACCACGGACGCGCATGCGCTCGCACCCAACACACGCACTCTCACAACACACACACACACTCACACACACATCACAAACAAACACACACACACCAAACAAACCACACACACACACACACTCATGCAAGGCACGCACGCAGTAACAAAAACAAAATACTCATGCACGCAAGCACGCCGCGCACACACACATACAACACACCACACAACACAAACACCACACACACACTACACTCACACACAAAAACTCAAATAACAACACTCAACACAACACAACACACGAACAACATGTTTATTATACTGCATGCAATTATGAAAGCTTGCTAGCATGCACACACTCACAAATGATGTGAGAAAATGCGCTCACAACTCATAAAATACACACACCCACACACGACGCGAACACACAACCACACACACACGCACACACCACTATCTCCACAATCACAGCACACAAACTAACACACACACACACACACTCTCACACACACACACACACAAATCACACAATCACTCATACACACATTGGATATATGGGTCTATTAAAAAGCTGGAATTGAATCTGCATTAACAAACACAATCAAACATTACGCATTTTTTGCTTTTTGCAAAAAAGGAAAATTGTCCATTTTACATTATGGATATCGGCCTTTGATTTTAATCACATCGCGTTCGTTTTGGTGACTTTTACCGATTGTTCATTGCTAAAGAATTGTGGCCTTACACCCATATACAAATGAGTTTACTTAGAAAGCATGGGTACGACATTATTAGTCTAATGGTCTGTGGTAATTCAATGCACAGTTTATCACTACGTGTTCTTTTCCTGTTAACGTCATCCATGTGGATGTGGAGTTCCTGTAACAGTCGTTCAGTATCTGGATAGATGAGGGGTCTGTCGCTGGAAGGACGTGGGGTTGCTATTCCAGGGAGTCTCGCTGGTTATGAGATCAAACATTGTTTAGTGACAGCTGGGGGTATACAGATGATGTCTCTTGTATTTTTGGATCAGTATAGAGCAAGAATGACGGCAGCAGAATATGCGGGCAAAAATAAAAATGTGTTATTGTGAATTCTGTGTGTTTTTGATGCATCCTGAAGTGTTTGTGCAGTACTTATTGTCGAAGCTTGTTTTAGATTCTTCTAACTGTGATCATTCTGGGACTGAGTATACTATTCGTTTGTTGTTGTAAAGCTTTTCTCGTTATAGGTAATAGGATAAAATAGAAAAGGATTGTGCAGTAAAGTTGTCATTCTTTAATTTGAAAGGAATCAAGAATTACGGTAATTTTAAGACATGTAAATTAGGATTTCTTTTGCGTATATTCCAGTTTTTGAGGCTTCAAGTGCAGTAGATTGTTATCGTTGATACGTGGATTGCTCATTGTATTATATGAAGGTGGTGGTGGTGGTTTGCTTTAGGAGGCATCAAGTGTTGTTATATTTTAATTGGAGATACATGTAATGCTAATGATAGATAGGATAGATAGAATAGTAGATTGAATGTTAGATAGATAGATTAGATAGATAGATAGTTAGATTGATCGTTTGTTATCCAACTGTAAACTATGACTGTAGGTGGTGTATGTTTGCTTTAGAGGCATCAAGTGTAGTAGATTTTAAAGGTGTTAATGAAATGACAATTTATTTATTCCACTGTAAACTATGCAGGTGTTGGTGGATGTTTGCCTTTTTTTTCGGGGGTTGGGGGGCCAGGTTAGGAAGGTGGCTGTTTATGTGTTGATTGGCATATATGTGCATGTTTTGTGATCATTATGCCGGGTTGCGTAATTGGATTTTAAAGACTGAGATTTTTTTTCTGTTCTTTTTTATTGATTTTTGTTTGTGTTTGCACATACGAAATAAATACACATAAAGATAATTATCATTTAGATTTAGAAGAATTATTAATTGAATTCGACCTTATCACGTACTATACTAGAAATGTATTGTATTAAGTCAAGCATAGCCTTTTTTTTTTCGTTGTTGTTTTTTTTCTTCTCTTTTCATTCATTTTTTTTTTTTTTTCGTTAATTATTTTTTTATAAATACTGCAATCCCTTTCCCCCATCCTGTTTTAAAATTGAGGAGGACTTTAGTGTTTCTCATGCGTGGTAATTTGAGCACTAATTTAGCAGTAAGTCCTGATATGTGGGCTTGCCGGGTTCTTTATTGACTTGTCCATTTCTTAATTTCCATGTCAAATTGAGTGTTTTTCATCAAGCTTATTCATGTGAGGTGGTTGACAGAACTAGGACAATCACGTGACGACTTTTTACATTAATGTTTAATGCATATTGTAATCAGAGATGACGTATGGAAGAGGGGGAAGTTGTGGGAAACTACTCAGTTCTGATTCTTTCTGTTGTAACTTACTTCATCATCTTCAAAAACCAATGAAGACTTTGATGTCTTTTAAAAACTTGAAAATACAAAAAGAAAAACTTTGCTATTAATGTACTGCAATAGTTTTTTGGTTTCCCTTCTCCCTTATAAATTAGTATAATCTTCTGATTAGTGTCAATTCTGTGCGCCATTTGATTGATCTCCCCTCAATTCAACCTTTGATGTGGTGATGAATAGATGGTGTGGGACCTTACTGGGAACAGAATGGAGAGAGTCTCCAGGTAATCCGTATGTCATGTCGCTTATAGACCTGATGACGCCAAACTATTGGGCCATAACTTGGGCTGTCCCAACGTTATAATCAACTACTCTATCCCACATCTAAACCCTACTCCCTGTAACATTCATTTTCGTTATTGGTAGCAGTTCCTCCTTTAACCTCCCACCCCACCCCCCATTCCTCCACTCATATATGCATAGTCAAAGGGGACGGAGAGGTGAAGAGGGACGAGATTAATAAGGGAGGGAAGAAGGCAACAGGGAGAGAGAGACAGGGGGGGGGGTCATGAAGAAACTGTATAGTGAATGAGACACGTTTGGTATACGAGGAGAGTGTGAGAGAGATGAAGCTAGAAGAGACGAGTGAGAGAGAGAGATGAGCTTGAGAGAGAGAGGAGAGAGTGTGGAGTGACAGTCAGTCAGACAAGACAGACAGACAGGCAGATCTGGCTGGGCAGGCAGGGCTGGCAGAGAGACAGGACAGAACTGACAGGCAGAAAGTCAGACAGGACATGAAAGGACAGAGACTGTCTGGAATGAATGTGGACTGACGGACAGGTCAATAGACAAGACAGGAACGGACAGAAAGGAGAGGTAAATATCTGCATATATTTTTCTTCCCCACTTTTATCTCTTGTTATCTCACACAACGCGAAACGATCCCTCGTTGAATGACAGAGAGGAGAGAGAGAGAGAGATAGGAGTGAGTGTGTGAGTGAGAGAGAGGAGTAGTGTTGGATGTCGATTGGAAGGAGTCTATTTTACTATTTCCACGTCCTATCTCTTATCCCCTCACCCCACGCATTCCAACTTATCTTTCATTATTCTTTCCTGACACTTCCCTGAACTATAGAGTGTGGAGGAGGTCAAGGTATCGGGGTTTTGGGCCGGCATACCTCTTCCTGTGTGTTCCTCTTCGTCAGCGTCGATTAAGCTCCCCGCCTCCCCACCAACCAATATTCCTCAATCCCCCTCATCACTCAACCTGCCCTCTTCCTGTTACCATCCTATCCCGCGCCCACCATCCTCCTTCCCTCCACCATCCCACTACACCACACAAACCACCCACCCAACCCCACAATCCCCATACCCGGTTTTCCACCTTCTCTCCCTCCTGCATCTAGACCGCGGTACCTATTCACGGATGGTTACAAAAGTTCGATGTCTGTGTATTGCAAGCTTCTCAATTCTGTGGTGACCATTCCAAACGCCCCTCGCCCTTCCCCCCCCCCCCCGCCCCCATCCCAACCCCACACCCACAACCCTCACCTTCTGACTCCCTCCACCTTTCCTCTCATTCTTAACCCACTCTCCACTACCATTCCCTACACTTCCCTTAGTTCCACAATCCCCACCCCCCAAACCCCACCCCCTTTCCTTTGTCTGCACTTGCTTTGTCCCTGCGTGTAATTCTGGCTACAATACACCCATCACCCAAAATGAAGAGAGGTGTAACTTTGCCTTTTTTTGCACTCAACTGTGTGGGTTTTTAGTACACCCTGCAACACAACCCCCCCCCCCCACCCCAACACAAAACCACACCCCCCCCCCCCCCCCCCCACATCCACACCCCCAACCATCCCCATCCTCTCCCTCCCCATGATTCATTCTCCACCTCCAACCTTCCCTCCCATTCACTCTTTACTATTCTTGGCAGTGTGCATTGTGTTGTTGTTAATTTGTATTGTGTTCAACACACACACTGCCTGTGTATTGTTGTTGGTAGTTCCGCATTGTGTTGAGTTTGATTGCCATTACATTTGTTGTACTGAGTTTCCGTCGTATTGTAGTGTTACTGCATTGTGTTGTACTGTGTGTTGTCTTGCGGCCGTATTGTATTGTAATGCTCTGTGTTTAATGTGTGTTGTTGTGTACTGTATTGTAATGTTACTGCATTGTGTTGACTGTGTGTTTGTTGTGTACTGAATTGTGTTTGTTAATGTGTGTTGTTGTGTACCGTTATTGTATTGTAATGCATTGTGTAGTAACTGTGTGTTGTTGTGTACTGTATTGTAGTGTACTGGCATTTGTGTTGTACTGTGTGTTGTTGCGTGCCGTTTTGTATTGTACTGAATTGTGTTTGTACTGTGTGGTTGTTGTTGTTCTGTATTGTTTTTGTTTGCATTGTGTTGAATGTGTGTTGTTGTTGTACTGTATTGTATTTACTGCATTGTGTTGTACTGTGTGTTCGTTGTGTAATGTATTTGTTTTGTATGCTTTGTGTTGACTGTGTGTTGTTGTGTACTGTATTGTAGTGTCACTGCATTGTGTTGTACTGTGTGTTCTGTTCGTGCCGTTTTGTATTGTACTGCATTGTGTTGTCAATGTGCTTGAGGTTGTGTACTGTATTGTATTGTACTGCATTGTGTTTTACAGTGTGTTTGTTGTGTACTGTATCTGTGTTGTACTGCATTGTGTTGTACTGTGTGTTGTTGTGTACTGTATTGTATTGTACTGCATTGTGTTGTACTGTGTGTTGTTGTGCACTGTATTGTATTGTACTGCATTGTGTTGTACTGTGTGTTGTTGTGTACTGTATTGTATTGTACTGCACTGTGTTGTACTGTGTGTTGTTGTACTGTATTGTATTGTACAGCATTGTGTTCTACTGTGTGTTGTTGTGTACTGTATTGTATTGTGCTGCATTGTGTTGTACTGTGTGTTGTAGTGTACTGCATTGTGTTGTACTGTGTGCTGTTGTGTACTGTATTGTATTGTACTGCATTTTTGTTGTACTGTGTTTTGTTGTGTACTGTATTGTATTGTACTGCATTGTGTTCTACTGTGTTTTGTTGTACTGCATTGTGTTTGCTTTGCATTGGCATGCTGGAGTCTGTTCTATTTGTTATTCTGAATCGTGATGTGTTGTGTTTTGTTTTACTGTATTGTGTTATACTGCGTTGTGTTGCTATGTCGTCAATGGTGCGTCTCTTGTGACGTGTCATTATGGATTAAAACATAGTCATGTGTCACAGAACAAACGTTGATGATGATCGAGACTCATTCACAAAACAGTCATCATCATCATCATCATCATCGACATCATCGCATCATCATCATCACATCGCATCATCATCGATCATCATCATCATCATCATCTCATCTCTCATCATCATCTCGTCATCTCATTTCTCTTACTCATCTCTCTCTCTCTCCTCTCTCTCTCTCCTCTCCTCTCTCTCTCTCCCTCTCTCTCTCTCTCTCTCTCTCTCTCTCTCTCCTCTCTCTCTCTCTCTCTCTCTTTTTGCCTGTGCCTCCATTTCTCTTGTAGTCACTGTGTGCGATCTATCATGTATTCCCTCGATTTCTCTACATCATTATACACAAAAAAGATGGAATGAGAGGAAAGATGGAGGGTAATACAAGCAGAGACAGAATGGAAGAGACAGGTAGAAGAGAAATGGAGGCACAAGCAAAACAGACAGAGAGAGACAGCCAAAGGCAGACAAATAAATAGATAAATAAATCAATGAATGAATAAATAAATAAATAAATAAATAAATAAATAAATAAATAAATAAATAAATAAATAAATAAATAAATAAATGAAGAGGGAGGCAGGTTAAAGTGAAAGAGCTGGACAGACAAAGCCAAGAGTTAGAGCGAAAGAGACAGCCACAGCCACAGAGAGGCCAGTTTCTCTCCTCTCTCTCTCCTCTCTCTCTCTCTCTCCTCTCTCTCTCTCTCTCTCTCTCTCTCTCTCTCTCCCCTCTCTCTCTCTCTCTCTCTCTCTCTCTCTCTCTCTCTCTCTCATCCTCTCTCTCTCTCTGCCCCTTGTGTACAATAATTATCACAGTCATTGACGCAGAAGCAAACGAGAAGAAAAAAGACAGAAAAAAAGAGAAAAAGCCCGAAGTTCCGACCCTGGCTCCGTCATGAAGAAAGCCAAGCTGATGTGGACAGGGACCACAGGTCTGTCGTTTGTATGAAGATGGGGCAGCAGACCGTGAGCCTTTGAAGAGAGAGCCAGGGAGGGGTGGGGTCAGGAAGGACGGAGCTGGAAGAGGAGGGAGAGGGAGGGGGGGGAGAGAAACGAAGGAGCGTTCTTGATGGTCTGGTGAATGGGAAAAAATGATGGGGGGGGGGGGGAATGAAGGGAGGGGGTTGCATACTGTAAAGAGAAGTTACTCATACAGGGTACCTATTCTCAAACTTTACGGTTCAACAGACTCCACCTTCCCTTCCATTTAAGTAAAAAAAAAAAAAAAAGGAGGAGAAGAAGAAGAAGAAGAAGAAGAAGAAGAAGAAGAAGAAGAAGAAAAAGAAGAAGAAGACGAAGAAGACGAAGAAAAAGAAGAAGAAGAAGAAGAAGAAGAAGAAGAAGAAGAAGAAGAAGAGGAAAGGTAAGCTACATTTTCCATCATGGCAGTTAAACATGTAGGCATTTAGGCAGAAAAAAGACGATCTGACAGCGAATCATTCCAGGCGGGAAAATAAACTCGATCTCTGGAAGGACTGTGAGTCTGGAAGTCAGTGGTGTGAAAAAAGGAGCAGACTCATCACGGACGCTCTCCGCCAAGCAAACTTTCTGCTGATGACAACATCCAAGTGGGACGACCACGTTTGGCCTACAGGCACACAGCACAAAGCGTGTTAGATGGACAGTTTTCTCCGAGTGTGGAGACTGATGCATACACAGCGTTTTAGGTTTATGTTCCGAGGTGTTGTGTTCTGTGTACATTGCAAGTCATACATTAGAACAGTTTTTTCTGCACAGTTTGGTGCCTGGTGGAAGAACATAACAATGTTGGAGGAAGACAGAGAAAACAGAGAAAGAAACAGAGAGAGAGGGAGGGAAAAGGACACTGATATACATGTGTGTGTTTAGAGAGAGAGAGAGAGAGAGAGAGAGAGAGAGAGAGAGAGAGAGGAGAGAGAGAGGAGAGAGAGAGAGAGGGAGGAGAGAGAGAGAGAGTGAGAGAGAGAGAGAGGAGAGAGAGAGAGAGAGAGAGAGAGAGAGAGAGAGAGAGAAAGAGAGAGGGGCAAACAGACACACAGACTGACAGGCAGACAGACAGACAAAAACAGAGACAGAAATATGAGACATTCATCCAGGATACCAGCAGTATTGGAAGTAGTAGCAGTAGTAGTAGGAGTAGCAGTAGCACCCGTAGTGGTAATAGTAGCAGAATTAGGTGCTGTACAGTAGTAGTGGTAGTATAGAAGTAGTAGTAATAGTAGTAGTAATAGCAGCAGCAGCAGCAACAACAACAACAACAACAACAACAACAACAACAACAACAACAACAGTAGCAGAAGCAGAGGCAGCAGCAGTAATAGCATTAAGTGTAGTCACAGTAGTTGTAGCAGTAGTCGTAGTAGTAGTAGTAGTAGTAGTATGGTAAAAGTAGTTGAAGTGGTACCAGTGGCAGTGTACACTAACTGTATAATAGCAGCAGGAGTCGCTGCAGCAGAACTAGTAGCAGTGATTGCAGAAGAAACAGTGGCACGAGTAGTGGTCATAGCGGCAGCAGTAGCATTAAAGTAGTGCAGTGGAGTAGAAGTGGTGATAGAAAATAGTAGTAAAAGCAGTGGTAGTAGTAGTAGGAGGAGGAGGAGGTGAAGGAGGAGGAGGAGGAGGAGGAGGAGAGGAGGAGGAGGAGGAGGGGGGGAGGAGGAGGAGGAGGAGGATTTTTTTTTAAATTCAAAATCATGTCCTTCAGTCAAATATTTGGGATACGTCTCCCCTACCCCCACTCTCCATTCCCCTGTACTGCCTACGCCCCCACCCCCACCCCACCCCCACTTCTCTCTCTTCCTATCTCTCTCTCTCTCTCTCTCCTCTCTCTTCTCTCTCTCTCTCTCTCTCTCTCTCTGTATATATATATATATATATATATATATATATATATATAAAATATATATATAATATATATATATATATGAACAATATAAAAGTGTTCTTTAACAATCTGAAGGTGCTCAACCCCTTGGGGAGCAACATATGTTAAGAATCCTGAGGAGAGCGAGAGGTTCGAAACAAGCTTGTTGATCTTAATACTTCATTTTTAAAAAATATTCTTAACAAAAAAAACAACAACAACAACAAAATATAATATATATATATGTAATATATATATATATATATAATAATATATATATATATAATATATATATATATATATATATAATCTTTCCCCCCTCTCTCTCTCCATCGCTCTCTCTCCCTCTCTCCCTGTATAGATGAATAGATAAGTACAGGCGAAATGAATCAGAGAAGGGGAAATTGAAAAAAGCGGGATGATTGGTTTATAGACTGAGACGATGGTGGTGATTATCATGATGATGATCATAATGAACATGATGATAAAAGGAGAGAGAGAGAGAGAGAGAGAGAGAGAGAGAGAGAGAGAGAGAGAGAGAGAGAGAGAGAGAGAGAGGCAGACAGACAGACAGATGGACAGACAAACAGAGGACACTGGATGCTCTCCTATAAGTTAACAACACATATTTTTTTCAAAAGGAATAAGAGTAATCAGACGGACAGCTGGACTCTAGAAGGAAGGAAAAACGTCAGAGCCAAATTTGACGTCACTCCGACTTTTGCGTCATCGTAAACGAGATGATTGTGGAATCATGAACGCCTGACAGAGTGCTGCTTGAGCAAGGTGGTGCCAGCTTCAATTCCCATTACTGTCGTGTTGGGGTGGGGGGGGGGGGGGGGGGGGGAAAAGGGATGAGATTAGGGCAATCTCTTTACGTCTCTGTGCGTGCTCTTCGATCTTGGAGGTATATCTGGTTTTCATCTTTTTGGCAATGCGCGCTTGTGTGTGTGTGCGTGTGTGTGTGTGTGCGTGTGTACGTGTGTGCGTGTGTGCGTGCGTGTGTGTGTGTGTGTGTGTGTGGTGTGTGTGTGTGTGTGTGTGTGTGTGAGAGAGAGAGAGAGAGAGAGAGAGAGAGAGAGAGAGAGAGAGTAATTCTCCCATTCCCATCTTTCAGAATCTCCTCATGGGTCTGATACTATATACCACAAATTGAATTAAAAAAATAGTAAGAGTTTGTTGATAAGACCAAAATCATGTGAATAGTCAAGGGACATGAATTATTGGAGTCTAGATCTGATGATGGTCGACGTGGATTCTGTGATAATTCTTCTCTGCGATGTCGCTGCGGAAAGATACAGATTGTACAAGCTGTTCGGAAACGGCATTTTAACCTTTGACTATGTCACTGCAAGCACACAAAGAGACCAAGCCAGCCACAAAGTGATTCCTATCAACATGTGCTGAACATTGTGGCCGCTTTCATGTTGGATAGCCCATGGTAGGTAGAGCAATCTTGATTTCTTTATCAGGAAACTGAAATCGCAGTGAATTCTGGGAGTAATCGACTGAAAGTACAAAAAGCCTGACGTTCCAGTTCTTGGACGCCATATGCATGATGTGAAAAACGCTGATGATTTCCTATGCCTCCTTCGAAAGAATATTATCAACCAGCTGTTTCCTAGTCACCTTGTTTGGAATGTGGACCTCTGACCCAATTCTTGTTTGAATCTCACTCTCAAATGCGATCATGGTAAACGCCACCACACTGTCAAAAAAGATGTCCCAGCATATCAGGACTCACTTTTAAAATAGCCATGGGGCAACACCTCCGAAGAGTTATTTGAAAGTTGTTGTCTCGTTCGTCCATGACGTAGATGCGTTGTACTGCTGTTACGCGCCAAGGGCCCAGTACATCCGTCTTCGGCGTTGGTTTTCTTGTCCGAGTTTCCCTCTCGTAGGCGACTTGCCAACCAAGGCTAATGAGCATCCCCTACCCTGGTTTGTTTCTCCGAGGTTTTCCTCCCCCCCCCCCCCCCCCCCCCCCCCCCCCGGGGCTAGAGGTTTTTATGCGCCTCTTACTCGCATGATGAACCCGTCACAGGACACATGGGGAATTTGATATGGTGTAACAGTGCCACCTGTTACCCCGCCCCGTCCTGGTACGAACATCGCCAGTTGGTCCGGGACTGCTTCTTCGACCAGGCAAGCCTGACTTATATCGCAGCTAACCCTCATATCTGGGGGCCGACCCCCTATCCGCCACCCGGGACCCGCCGGGTTGGGGATAGTCGCCCCGCCCGGGTTATTTGAAAGTGAAACAGCACACATTGTCAAGAGTAACGACTCTTTCGTGCTTATGTTTCTTGTTCTACTATTTATGATGCTAAATGGTTCGACTTATAGTGATTTTATTAGAGTTCCATCGTCAACACTGTCTATGGAAGATAGTACACATTCTACAATTTGTGTTGAATGTACGTCTGAAACAAACTTTTGTGGGACACATCTAAAATCCTCGCAAGCATTTTGTATGAAAATATGTATGAAGTGAGGCAGGGAACAGAAAGTAATAAACAATAAACAAGTACGGGAACTCTTGCTCCCACAAAAAAAACATATTCAGTTATTATTTACTGTTCCCTGCCTCACTTCATATTTACGTTCGTTTCAAATAAATCGAGGTTATTTGTATTTGTTTCTGTCTGTCTTTGTGTTTGTCTGACTTTATTCAAGTATAAAGATACTGTGCCAGTCTTGAATAAAAGTTACTTTATATTAATTCATTTCTCCAGTTCTTGTTGCCGTGTAGATGTGTTCGGTATGGGGTATATGGGCAAGCTTGAGACATCTTTTATGGGGATGTTTCCTTGGTGTTCTGTTTGCTCTGTGCTGTCATGTCTGCTGGATGAATCGGTGTCGCAAACAACATTCCTTTGGAGAACTGAATATGTTTTCGTGTGGGAGCAAGAGTTACCGTACTTATTTATTGTTCATTTTTGTATAGTTTGTGTGGAACAATATCATTTTACTACATATCGCTTTGGCACTCTGCATGTCTGTTCTCCCTTCTTCTGGAACCCTGGCATTCTGGGAAATATCCCACGGTAATTGTGAAACAGCACTGGAGCTGAAGTAAGCGGGGAATTCCTTTCATGATGTACTCTAATCCGGTGAAATGCATTTCCTGCAGTCGAAGTCATTACTCAATGAACGACACTGCTGCAGACACGAGACTAAGTCTTGCATGACAAATGAATGATGCACAACATGGACAGGTCGGTTTCCAGCTGTTTGGTTTGTTCCATTGCCACTGAATCTCTAGGATGCAGCATTGACCAGTGAAAGACACAGATACCAGAGATTAAGCAGACCGATCTTTACGATGATTTTGTGCAGCAGTCGACCAGTCGACAGCACGGTGCACTGGCTCGGTCGTTTGGCATCTTGCAATGGGCGTTTCATCATCGTGTGACA